>BQKN01054101.1:0-25987 GCA_022839385.1 Asparagus kiusianus | reverse complement strand
ATCGTTCCCACGAGATAAGAGACGGTCGGATCGTCAACGGAGAGCAAATTCGACGCAAGCAATCGAAGGAGGCATTCCATCGCTACCAAGAAGAACCCAGTTTTAAACAAAGGGGAAGAACCAATTTCGTTCTCCTCTCTTTTGTAATCAAGTTATAATCGAGATCAAAGGAATCAATTCAAATTTTCTTTTCTTTATTGCAATTTTCCAACATACATTTCCCCCAGGGCTATAAATACCCCCTGTAATCGATTTTATGGGGGGGTTGGGCAGAGGGTTGGATCCAGAGGCTGACCAGAGCACATTTCTGAGCAGACAGAGCAGAGTTCTTCAATTCAGAGCCATTCCTTGACATTCAAGATTTGACTTGTTTTCAAGAAGAACGACTATCTTACTTCGATAGGATATCGTTTCAAATTCTCACTTCGATAACGAAGGAAGAATCATTAAAGCCTTCACGGTTCAACCAGGATCTGTGATTCGGCGGTCCACGAGCTAAAGCGCTCCCGGCACAGGCAAAGATCCCACGCAAGCAGCGATCCAAACAACGATCCTGCGTTTGTTTCTAAAAAGTTGTAATTTTCATTTTTGTTGTGTAAAATGAGTCTTATAAAAAGGCTACCTCTTTTGAATTTATTGTAATCGACCGAAGATATAATGAATTCCACAGCGAAAGCAACTTTTGACGAAAACAAACTGGCGACCACAGTGGGAGCCAACGGTCTCGCTGCCGAGACCGTCGTGTCGCAGCCGATCATCAAGATCCCAATTGAATCAGCGGTCGAGTACGAGTTCGACCAAACTAAGTTTGAGGAATATTTGTCATCCTCATCTGCAAAGTTTTCCTCGCCTCGCAAATGCAGGAAAACTTTATCTTCGTTGAAGCTTTTTAGATTGTCAAATGCTACAGATGAAGGCTCTCGTCCGATTGTTGCTAAGAATTCTACTCGCAACATCTCTGCTCCCAATGACTCTTCTCTAGTTAGAGAGTCATGGAATCAAATCCCACCGGCATTGACAAAAAGGGCTCGTCAGAGACAACGTCAGCGTCGTGCTCGCCAAATGGCTAAAGCCTTGGAACAAACCGACGGAGTTCGTTATCATGCGGACTTAGAGTCGAGGAGGCATCGAGTGAGTCAGTTGTCTCAACAAGCAATCACTCATGTCTCTACTAAACCAATAACGGATGAATGGACTCTTGTCAAAAGGGCTCGCTCAACCCTCAAAGAATGCATACAAAAGTGTCGTGCAAAGGCTACTCATGCCCGTGCTCTCTTACAACAAAGGATTAAAGGGAAGAAAGAAACGGTAACCAAAGAACCACCGAAACTCTGCAAAGTTTGGATCCCAAAGTCTGGAGTTGTACAAAACCAACATTCGGAGCCCGTGAAGATTCCATACCCACAAGGGGGTGGTTCTAAACGTGTGACTCTTGACATAACCTTGGATCGCTCAAGGACAGTAATAAATCGTCCCGAGAATGCCAACAAGGTTTTACACCCTCAGAAGGAGACGTGTTCACCAAAAGGTACCGTCATACCTGAGAAGTCATACCAACAGACGATAAAATTTTTCGGCAATCATACCGATGAATCGTACTATCAAACTGGGGGTATGAACAAGACACGAAAGAGGAATGTCCAAGATAACGAATTCTCTGAAGTCACCATCAACATGGCTGATAAAGGAAAATCTACGCGACATTCAAATCCTGACTTTTCCCTGGGAAGAAAAGTCAAGAGAATACATGAAGGAATGTCATCAGAGGATGAGCTCTCAGACACTTGTTCTGCAATTGCTTCAGATGATACAATATCTAGCACGGGGCAAATCAGAGAAGTGTTCACAATCACTACTGATCAGTTCGCTCAAATACTTCAAGAAGCTCTAGCCAAACAGCGTGAAGAAATTAGAGTTGAACTGAAGACAGAGATGGAGTTGGCTATCCAACAAATGAAAGAGCTGTTAGCTCAACAGCCTCAAAATCCTGAGTCCAGCCAACGAGCTGAATCCAGCCGTCACGCTCAGAATGTCATAGACGACAGTGATCCAGAAGTGGATGAAGTCATCTTGGCTGATACACCTCCCAATAACAATAACGCTGGGGGTGGTTTAACGGATTCTCCCAGCAATGACATTGGGGGTAGTTCGATGGCGCCTCTTACAGGGGGTGATCAAACTCATTCTCCTCAATGTCCTTCGAATGAAGATGATGATGAGAGAATGAAAGAGCTTGAAAACAAAGTCAATACTTTGATGACGGTTCAAGAGGTGAAAAAGACGGGTATTCCATGTCCCTATCCAAGAGAATGAGATTCAATTCCATACCCAACAAAATTCCATCTGATCAACTTCACACCGTTTGAAGGAAAGAGTTCACCTATTCAGCACTTGATTTATTTCAAGTCACATTTGGGCATAATCTCTGGAAACGAGGCTTTAATGGTCCGGTCATTCGTTGGCACCCTTCGTGGACCCGCCTTCGATTGGTATCGACGCCTCAAACCAGGGAGCATCAACTGCTGGGATGACATGGAAAGTTTGTTCCTCAGCAACTTCTTCGATGATGATACCGAAGTGTCAATCGGAACCCTTTTAGATGAAAAACAAAATGACGGAGAGTCGATCGATAATTTTATCAAACGCTTCCGTAACAAGGCAATGAATTGCAGAGATCCTGTCACAGAGGAGTTTATCCTGCAGACATGCCATAACAATCTTTCCATCGATGTCTTGGAAGTCCTGGGGGTCGTGCCTTCGACCACTTGGAGAGAGTTAAAACTACGTGGCGAACAAGCTGAATACTTTCTTAAAAGAAAGAAAGTTGAGAGAAATCAACCGGCGATATCTACAATCGCTGGGAATGCAACTCTCGATCCAAGATTCCAAAAGGAGTATTCTTTCGAAGATGATGAAGCTCCAGCCATCTTAAAATACCTCCTTGCCAACGATAAGATCGAGCTGCCACCTACTAAAGATCAAGAAGGTGCTAAGATGACCACAGATCCAAACTACTGTGCATACCACAGAAGGGTTCTTCATCCCACCGAGATTTGCTTTGGACTCAAAAACAAGATCCAAGCATTAATAGACTCTGGCGTCATAACGGCGAAACAAGCCAAATAAAGACAGGTATACTCCATTGGGCACACGAGTATAAACTGTTTTCCCTTACTCCATTGGGCACACGAGTATAAACTATTTCCCTTTACTCCAATTGGATGCACGAGTATAAACTGCTTCTCCATGTCACTCCAAAAAGTATACGAGTATAAACTGCTTCTCAGTCATCCAACTAAATAAAATATTAAACCCGGCCTCACAAAGGAAACTGGGGGTGGATAATTTATGTAACGGGAAGTTCCTAGAGAATCTTATATTCTTAAGGATAACCCGAACATGCGACTGATGATGTCGTACTCCTCATTATACCCAGTTTTACAAAGAAAGCTGGGGGTCGATAATTCATGTAACGGGAAGTTTCCGGAAGAATGTTAAATATAATATTCTTAGGGATAACCTAATTATTACGAACAAAATAATTAACACCTCACACTCCCACTACTCCTTTGGTCAAACCTTTAAACAGTTAGGACCAAAGCCAAAATCCCCTCTCGATTCCTTCCATGAACGAGAGGTCCACAAATAGAACGATCAAACCTTTAAACAGTTAGGATCGTATCAAACTCCTACCTGGTCAAACCTTTAAACAGTTAGGACCACAAAACCAAAATCTCCTCTCGATTCGTTCCATGAATGAGAGGTCCACAAATTGAGTGATCAAACCTTTCAACAGTTAGGATCATCTCAAAACCCTCACTTGGTCAAACCTTCCTACAGTTAGGACCACAACCAAAATCTCCTCTCGATTCGTTCCATGAACGAGAGGTCCACAAATTGAATAATCAAACCTTACGACAGTTAGGATTATTCAAACACCCAATCCAGATTCTCTAAGTGGAGATCCCACTTCGAGTTTCCTTTGCGCCAGGAGATAGAATATAAAATTCTTCCTCTCCGCTTCTGGGTTCATCTCTACCAACAAAAAAGAGACCAGGAGATAGAATATAAAATTCTTCCTCTCCATCATCTGGGTTCATCTCTACCAACAAAAAAAGAGACCAGGAGATAGAATATAAAATTCTTCCTCTCCGATTCCGGGTTCATCTTTACCAACAAAAAAGAGACCAAAATACTCCAATAGGTATATAAGTCTAAACTGTTTCCATAATTTCAACAGGAAGTTTCTGGAGAATATCACTCAAAATATTCTTAAGAATAACCTGAATACTCCAATAGGTACATGAGTATAAACTGTTTCCCTACTATTAATAGGAAGTTTCTGGAGAATATTACTCAGAATACTCTTAAGGATAACCTGACAATCCGTGTTCTTATGAAGACTTAAACGACGATTAACAATCCCGTATCAATTCGATGACAAAAGCTGAATTCACTAGTACAAGTTCCAGCTTCGATTCAAGATCTCGACAATGGTCAAGCGATAAACGCGACACCGGGAAAACATTAGCTATTCTACAAAGAACTGAATAGACTAAAGACAGAAGAGATCAAGAGTTGAAGCCATTTACACGATCTACTCAACCAAGCATTGAAAGGATCGTAAGTAAAATCCATCTTATCCAAAGTATCCCAGAACTCCTCTATAAAAGAATGAGTCTGGAATACTTTGGAGGGGGTATCTGTAGGCGTCAAAAAATGCTGAAAGATATCCAAACCCAGTTCAGGAGGAAGACATCCAAAATGCCAAAAAGAACGCAAGTTTGGGTTGTCTCGCCGGCGAGACAGACTTTACTGTCTCGCCCAGGCGAGACAGACTTTACTGTCTCGCCCAGGCGAGACAGACTTTTACTGTCTCGCCCACGCGAGACAGACTTTTACTGTCTCGCCCAGGCGAGACAACTCTCAGAAACTCAGAAACAGTTTGACAAACCGCCGACACGTGGCCACCAACTGTTCAAGAACGTGGGGGACGTCGTGGGCGAGAATCACGTTGACAACTGCCAAATAACGGAGTTTAAAACGTGGGAAGGCAGTTACAACAAAAACTGCCAGACAGTTACTGTTCCTGAGACAGCATTTTACTGTCTCGCTGGGCGAGACAGCAAATTTACTGTCTCGGAAGACAGTTTCCTGTAGGCTGTCTAAAAATTACAATGGATAGCTGATTAAAACAAGCCCCTACGATGGAGGTCACCATCAAATGACTTTCAAATCACCGCAAACACAACCTCATTTCTGAGATGATTGATCTTGATGGCTGCGACAACAGCATGACTAATAGAGATGCTGATGAGCAGTGTAATGATTTTAGAAATAAAAGGTTGGACTTAGTTAGTGAGTTGCTTGGTAGAGAGTTGTGGGCAAATATTCGTCTAAAAGACACCATGGATGTTGATTCCCGTCTAAGCTCCTACAACGGAAGCTATAATCAAATAGTTTCCGGGTCGATAAGCGAAGATACTGCAAATGGAGGACTTTTCACAAAGATCGAGAAGAGTTACAATTCGACGACACTTCCGATAAATGATGGAAACTCTATTCAGCAGTTCTCACAATCTACAGTGAAGGTTACAATCTGACGACTTTCACACTCTACAACAGCTAAAGCAAGGATTACAGAACAACGGTCTTTGCAACACCTTACAGAAGAAGTTACAAGTCAACAAACTCTTTCTAAAACGCGGAAGTCATCCCCGCGTCACAAATATGGAAGTGCAGGCGACCCCCGCGTTTCCAAGTCACAACTCAACGTGAGCGACCCTCGCGTTCATAAGGGTTCAACTCATACCGACCCCCGCGTTTTCAAGCAAGGAACAAATCAAAACGCGAGCGACCCTCGCGTTCATCAATGTTCAGCTAACACCGACCCTCGCGTCACAATTCTAAGACACGAAGTTGGGTTCTGAACGCCAGAGTGGGCGTTTGACTTGTTCAAACACAAGTCGAACGGTTCCAGAACCGTTTATCCCACGTTCTGAGGGATTTTCGCCCACGTAGGAGCGGATATAGGGGTCAGTTACAACCCCTTATCTCCCTATAAAAACTCAACAAACTCAACAGAGTTAAAGGGGATCAGATTTTTGATAATCGGATCAGGAGGCTGGCTCTTTTGAAACCCGAAGAGTGAGCAGGTTGGATTTGAGAGATCAAAACCGCATCGGTTGGAGATTTAGCAGCAACGAAATCCTTGGAGATAGGATTTTTGAATCAATCTCAGGAGATCAGATCCGAGAGGATTCTTCGACAACAGATACAGCTTGATCATTAACCGAATTTTCGGTTCTAACAACTCTATCTATAGAGTTTTAACTCGTTCAGAGTTCTTAAACTCATTAAAGAGTTACGTATAAAACTTCCTACAGAAGTTCATCGTTCCCACGAGATAAGAGACGGTCGGATCGTCAACGGAGAGCAAATTCGACGCAAGCAATCGAAGGAGGCATTCCATCGCTACCAAGAAGAACCCAGTTTTAAACAAAGGGGAAGAACCAATTTCGTTCTCCTCTCTTTTGTAATCAAGTTGTAATCGAGATCAAAGGAATCAATTCAAATTTTCTTTTCTTTATTGCAATTTTCCAACATACAAAAGATGGCGACTCTGCTGGGGACGAGCTTTTCCGACGATGAAGTGGTGGCGCAGTCCGACGTCCACCTCATGGGAACGATAGTAGAAACTCTCATCGTGGAGTTTGATCAAGCAAAGTATGAGGAAGCATTATCCTCTGGATCGCTTAGCCCCAAGGCTAAGCACGATGTACACAAGACCTTCAAGAAGGTCAATTCTGTTGTCGAAGTGCCGAAGAAAGCCCTCTCCTTCGGCCAGGAACTCAAGTTGGCTCTGCAGGCGGAAAATCCCACCTCCGCGTCAGCCCAACGTGCTTCAGGCCACAAACGGCCTTTGGAAGAGACAAGTCCTGTAAACGTCGATGATGTTGCTGCTAAGGCTTTGAGACAAGCCAAAAAGAACGCCGCTCGCCGACGGAGAAGATCCATACGACGAGCACACTTACGTGAGAGCCGAATGTTGGCTCAACGCGAAGATCGCGTTCCTAAAGCTTCAGCCGAACTTAGCGTTCCCAAAACAGAACGCTCGCTTCGTGGCAATGAACCCAATTATGAACCTCGGCTAATTCAGCTGAAACGCGACCCTGAGTGGCGCGTTGTCTCCTCAAAATGCAGCCCTCAGAAGGAAGCTGTCAAACGCGACCCTCAGGGAAGCGTTCAATTAAAACACGACCCTCGCGGGTCTGTTTCACCAATTAAACGCAACCCACAGGGAAGCGTTCAATCAAAACACGACCCTCGTGGGTCTGTTTCCCCAATTAAACGCGACCCCCAGGGGCGCGTTCAAACAAAACAGGACCCTCGCGGGTCCGTTTCATCATTTAAACGTAGGCCTCGGCCTAACGTTTACAAATCCCAACGCGACCCTCGCGTTAATCTTCAAGAACGCCACTCTGGTGCTGTTCTTCGAGAACGCGATCTTCAAGAGGTCCGCCAGGTTCAGAAAGATCAGCGGGGTTTCAAAATCCACGTTCGACAAGAACTAGTCTCACCTACCCAAGGGCAGGGGGTTCCATCTCCACTTCCAAGCCCGGGGAAAAGTTCCTCCCAAGTTCCTGATCTGCGGGAATTATTATCAAGAGGAAAACCAACAACACAAGCAGCTCACTCGTGTCAATGTGAGAGGCTCATCTCAGCAGTCCTGTCAGAATGCCCTTGTTGTGCACCCGCACCTCGACAGTCAGTATTCGATAGGTTGACAAATGTTGTTAGGCCAGCCAAACGACAACGCCGCAACAGAAAGAAGACAACTGAAGCGGAATACCCTCAGGTCACTATCAACATGGTCGGCCGAGGGAGGGCCTCGCATACTGATTCTGACGAGTCACAAGAGAGTCATCCACCAACTGTCCGAGAAATTTGTGACCAGTTCGAAGGAGTATATCAGAATACTCGAACTCGGACGGGAACTATTCGCCCGGTTGACTATCAAAAATTAGCCAAGGGCATCACAACAAGTGAGGAACATTCGGCAATAGCCGAATCTCAATCTTCAAGCTCTGTTGGAGCACGCGAGGTTTCCGCTTATACAACAGGGAACCACGAAGACATAGCCAAAAGAGTGGACGAACATAGTGTCATACTCCAGACGCAACAGGAGACACTTCTCCAATTAAAGGAGATGTTGGCCCAGCTTCTTGCTGAAAAAGGCCACAAACCTGAATCTTCCCGGAGAACGACTTCGAAGGGAAAACAAAGAGTGCACGAACATTCAGATCGTGAAACTCACAATCTGGGATCTTCTTCCGAAGGTGAGAGGGAGATAGAAAAGGAACTGCATCCTCAATCCACCAAGGTGGACGAACTGGAGGCTCGCCTCAACGCAATCGCCAACAGGAGCGAGCTTCGCGAAGAGGGAGTAGTACGGCCTTACCCTGCTGAGTGGGATACAGCTCCCTACCCACCAAAATTTAAGGCCCCTACCTTGCAACCTTTCGATGGTACAGGATCGCCGAATCAACACATCTACTACTTCAAATCCCAAACTGGAGACGTAGTAGCGAATGATGCTATCCTGACCAGGTTATTCATCGGTACCCTTAAGGGTGTCGCTTTCGAATGGTTCATGAAGTTGCCTGCTGGATCTATCCAAAAATGGATAGATCTGGAAAGGCTATTCTTGGCCAGATTCTTTGAGGACGATACAGAAGTCTCCGTCCCAACTCTCCTTGCCACTAAGCAAAGGAAAGGAGAGTCAATCAAATCTTACGTGGAGAGGTTCCGCAGCATGGCGTTGCGATGCCCCTCAGGTATGACTCAATCAACTCTGGTTGAAACGTGCAGGCACAACCTGCAGACCCAACTCCTCGCTCAGATGGGAGTAGCAGAGTGTCGCTCCTGGAGACAATTAGTTTCGCAAGGAGAACAAGCAGAAGAGATAGTGGCGCGAGTCAAAGCTGAAGAAGAGCCACAACCCAAGCCGCAGCAACAACGCAATCAGCAACATACCCAGCGGTCTAAGGGAAAAGAGACTCTAGCAGCCGACTACACGCGAGTGCCACCACCTACCAAGCAAGGCAAAGCGCCAAATCAACAAAGAGCGCCCAAACAATATTCGTTCAAAGAGGAGCATGTGGATACCTTATTCCAATTGCTTCGAAAGAACAATAAACTCCAATTGCCTGAAATCAGAAAACCAGATGAAGCGGGGAAAGTTGATGATCCCAACTATTACCGTTATCACAGATTCCTTGGGCATCCTACCAAGAAATGCTATGTCTTCAAAGACATCTTGCAGAATTTGGTAAACGCTAATGTGCTCACCTTGAAACCAGAGCAGAAGACCGTATCCACTAATATGATAGCGGTCCAATTTGGTGACTTTCCCCCGGTGGTAACCGCGAACGGTGTTGTACCCATCCGCAAGGGAGAAATGCACCTAAAGAATGCTGACTTGCATAGTCAGAAGGACAGGGGGTTGGTACCCCTCACCACCCCAAAAGGGGAAATCATGTGGGTCCACCCTGATTTGCTTGAAGATCAACAGTGGACGAGCATCTCGTCCAGAAAGAAGGGAGGCAAGGCTAAATCTTCCAACATGATTAGCCCCTCCGTTGCCGAAAACGATGATCACCTTAAACCTCTTACTGATTCAGAAGAGGAGAGGATTGTCCTGGCAGCATATCCAGGAGACAATCCTGGCACTCGGTCAGGAAAAGCCTACCTGAGGGATTATGGCCAGAATGCTCAAGAGGTGGAAGAACAGCCCCAAGACGCTGGGGGTTCTGTGCCAAAGAAGCCGGTCGACAAAGGCAAACAAAAAGAGCTCCGGTTCAACAAGAATCTTCACCAGGAACTCGGGGAGTCAAGTGCTCCCTTTCAATTCAACGTCATGGCACAACTGGCTAACATACCGGCTAGGATCACTTTATATGAGCTCTTGAGGTTATCTAAAACTACCAAGGAAGCTCTGATCGAAGCTTTAAAGAATACGGAGAGCTTTATTACGCAAGTCACTCCGATTCCCGAGGCTTCTGATGATCAAACTTGTCTGCAATGCCTGCAAGCGGCGAGAAGTCTACCATGCATATCGTTCACACAAGAAGACATGCAGGTCAAACACGAACATGACCGACCACTGTACTACACGGGGTATATTGGATCTTCGGAGATTAGTCGTGTTCAGGTTGACCCGGGCTCAGCGCTCAGCATCATGCCCTACAGGGTCATGCAGGTATTAGGGATTCCTATGCACCGACTGCACACTACCCAGACTACTATCTTCGGGTTCAATGCACACAGTACCCGACCCCTGGGGAAGATTAAGCTCAGGTGCCAGATCGGAGATCTCAAGTCTGAGGTAGCATGCTACATCATAGATGCGGACACGTCTTACAATCTTTTGCTAGGACGACCATGGATACATGCCAACCACATAGTCCCATCCACTCTGCACCAGGTTATGAAGTACGCTAATGACGAGGGCGAAGTTCGAACCCTAATCGCAGAAAAATACCCCTTCCGAGGAGTAGAAAACTTCCACACCGACTCCGTCTTTTATCTGGATTCCCAGGAGAAAGGAGATGTAGATAGCGGTAACGAAGCTGACATCGAGCCAGATCCTGACGAAGACTGTCCTTGGGAATTAAACTTTGATGTAGTGGGTCAGGGTGGGAGTAATAATGATGTACCGAGTGGGGGCGAGTGGTGCATTAATGAAGATTTCATTTTAGCGTACTTGTCTGATGTTTCTCTTAACAATAAACAAATAGGGAATAATTCTAGTGCAGGTACCAACCCATGGCACGTACTGTGCACGGCATCACTCACATTGCCGATCGAGTCATCCCTCGTTTCGGAGGAAGAAATAGAGGATGCACAGAAGGCCTTCTTCAAAGTCCCATCCAAAAGGAAAGGGCGGAAGCCGATCTGTTTCGGAAAAGTCAAACCGATACAACTCAAACGAGGAAGTTCGGACGAAGGTGATGGAGTTCCTCAATTCCATTATCATGAACCTAATTCCCTCCGGTTGATGAAACAAATGGGGTATGACTTTGACGAGAAGCAGGGTCTAAATTTCGGGAAAGGAAGGCGAACACCAATCCGAATGTCCCTAACCCCCGAAGGGAAACCCCCAGATTACTATCAAAAGACTAGAAGGGGTTTAGGATTTGTCACACCTCCCGCTGTCTCAGAAAATGAAATAAGTAATTATCTGCGTCAGGACCGCTCATCCGGAACATCTGCATATGATTCTGATGTCAGTGTCGGACCTCTCTTTAGAAATCTGACCGCGAATATGGTTTCAATCAATCACCCGGATGAAAATGCAGGGGACGATGAAGGGTTAATGGAATCGATCAATGACCCCTGGATCAAACGTCTTAATATTTTGTGGGACATGCGATTCGAACAACGCGAACCACCCACTGAAGATAAAGTGGTCCAGGTTAATATGGGAGACGCACAAGACCCTAAACCCATTTTCATAGCTGAGGATTTATCATCATCCGAGAAAGAAGATCTTATATCTCTCATCCGAGAATATATAGATGTCTTTGCTTGGAATTATGAAGACATGCCTGGCCTTGACCCGAAGGTTGCCGTGCACCGTCTCAACATTGATCCGGATGCCAAACCCGTTAAACAACAACAACGTAGGTTTCGTCCGGAAATTATGGAATCAATCGAGTCTAAAGTGAAAAAGCTTATAGACTCGGGTTTTGTTAGGGAAGAACAACACCCAGACTGGGTAGCTAACATTGTTCCAGTTCCCAAGAAAAATGGTAAAGTCCGTATATGCATCGACTTCCGCGACCTTAACGCAGCCTGTCCAAAAGACGAGTTTCCACTTCCTATCACGGATGTCATGATCGATAATACCTGCGGATACGAAAGAATGTCTTTCATGGACGGATTCTCCGGGTACAATCAAATCAAGATGCACCCGGACGACGAGAAGCATACTGCATTCAGAACACCGCTGGGGGTGTATTGCTACACAGTGATGCCCTTCGGCCTGAAAAATGCAGGTGCAACCTATCAACGTGCAATGAACACTATCTTCCACGAACATCTGCGTAAGAAGATCGAATGCTACGTTGACGACATCGCAGTGAAAAGCCAACATAAAGGGGATCATCTTACAGACCTGAAAACGATGTTTGAAATCATGCGAACACATCAGCTGAAGATGAATCCAACAAAATCATTTCTCGGAGTATCAAGTGGAAAATTCCTGGGATTTATTGTCACATCCAAGGGAATTTCTTTAGATCCGGAAAAGGTGTGCGCTATCCAAGACATGCCGCCGCCGAAGAACCTCAAAGAACTCCGAGGTTTGCAAGGTAGACTAGCCTACATCCGGAGGTTCATATCTAATCTTTCGGGGCACTGCCAACCTTTCTCGAAGCTCATAAAGAAGGGAGTGTCCTTTGTGTGGGATGGGGAATGTCAAAAAGCATTTGAAGAGATCAAGAAATATCTCACCCAGCCACCCGTTCTCGTGGCCCCTATATCAGGAAAACCATTCCTGTTATATGTAAGGGCTATGGATCATTCACTAGGAGCGCTGCTGGCCCAGAACGATGATCAAGGTCATGAGCAAGCCATCTACTATTTAAGCAGGACCATGATGGGAGCCGAACATCGGTACAACCCGGTCGAGAAAGAATGTCTCGCTTTGGTATTCGCGGTTCAAAAGATGCGACATTACCTAGTTGGACAGACAATTCATGTCATCTCGAAGGTGAATCTTTTGAGAGTCCTGATGACGAAACCATCGTCTTTGAATTGTCGGCTTGCAAAATGGGCCATTCTTTTGTCACAATACGACATGCAATTTATGCCCCAAAAGGCAGTCAAGGGTCAAGCATTGGCAGATTTCTTAGCCGATCACCCGGTGCCAGGGACATCTAAGTTGTATGAAGAGTTGCCCGACGAAATCGCCGAAGCTTGTGTTGCTCAAGAATCTACACAAGTGTGGAAATTATTCTTCGACGGCGCGTCTAGAGCAAACCCTCACGGAGCGATTACTGCGGGAGTAGGAGTGGTGCTCGTATCGCCTAATGGTCACGTAATCCCAAGAGGATTTTCCTTAATCGAACCGTGTACCAACAATATAGCTGAGTATAACGCGTTGCTACTAGGGATGCAACTTTCCGAAGAACTCAATATTCGGCGCCTTGAGGCTTATGGTGATTCTCAGCTCATTGTAAATCAAGTCCGAGGGGAATACGAAGTACGTCATGAGGACTTAATCCCATACTACTTCGCAGTGCTGAAGCAAGCTAAGCAGTTCGAGGGATTCTTTATCGAATACATTCCACGAGCCCAGAACGCTTACACAGATGCTTTGGCTTCATTAGCGACCTCGTTGGCATTACCACCAGGAACCGAAACGACAATCCCAGTCTCAGGACGTGAACTATACTCCTCCAAGATTCCTAAGGAGGAAAGCTCAGACAAGACAATGACGGAGGAAGTCTGTACGACCTCTATAGAATTCGAGTCTAGAGATTGGCGATTTCCATATGTTGACTATGTCTTATACGGAATCTTGCCTGACGACCCCAAGGAAGCGGCCGGCATCAAACGAAAGGCCCTCCGATTCTATTACAATACAGTCACTCAGACTCTGTATCGTAAATCCCATGACGGTATTTTGCTCCGATGTCTTTCTCAAAAGGAAGCAAAAGAGGCCCTCAAGGAAGCTCATGAAGGGATGTGCGGAGCTCATCAGCCCGGAGCTAAATTAGGGGATCGCCTCCGACGAATTGGCTATTACTGGCCAAAGATGTTCTCAGACGCGGTTGACTACGCTAAACGTTGTCACGCGTGCCAAATTCATGGGGATTTCATCCACCAAGCACCTGGGAACTTACATCCCACATTTGCATCATGGCCATTTGAAGAATGGGGCATGGATATCGTAGGTCCAATTTCTCCTCCGACTTCTAAAGGACATCGGTTCATCCTGGCTGTGACCGATTATTTCTCCAAGTGGGCGGAGGCAATCCCGTTGAAAGAAGTCAAAACTTCCAACGTAATCAAATTCATCAAACACCATGTTGTCTACCGTTTTGGAGTCCCGAGGCGGATAGTTCATGACAACGGGACATAATTCGTCAGTTTCGGGTTCCAGAGGTTTTGTGACAAGTTCAGAATCCAGAGCGTTGCATCTACGGCATATTATCCGCCGGCAAATGGTCTTGCAGAAGCCTTCAACAAAACCATTGTGAAACTTCTCAAGAAATTTGTCTCCAAGAGTCGACGCGATTGGGATGAAAGACTCGGCGAATGTTTGTGGGCTTACCGCACAACGGTAAGGACCCCTACAAGAGCTACACCATTCTCGCTGGTATATGGCTGTGAAGCCGTATTACCACTAGAGATTCAGATTCCTTCTCTGAGAGTCGCTATCACGACGGGGCTAACAGAAGAAGAAAAACATCAACGGCGCCTGCAAGAACTTGAAACCCTAGACGACAAGCGACTTCAAGCTAAGCAGCAGATCGAACTATATCAAGCTCGGATTTCCAAAGCCTATAATAAAAAGGTTAAGGAACAAACTTTCAAGAAAAGCGATTTGGTCTTGGCTAACAGACGACCCATGGTGATGACACACAAAACCAAAGGGAAGTTCAATCCTAAATGGGAAGGGCCCTTCGTAATAGACTCAGTTTATTCGAACGGAGCATATCGTCTTATCAATCAACAAGGAGACAGGCTCATGATGCCAATCAATGGGAAATTCCTAAAGAGATATTTCCCGTGAATCATGTAGCCCCCTAATCCCCAGTTAGATCAGGCTGGGGGTTGCCTATTTATAGTGTAACTCTATTTTGTATCTCGTCAAGTTAACACTACACCTCTGACGATTGAAATTTTCTGGAATTACTCCAAGTAATAATAAAGAGAATTTCGTTCTTTTCAGTTAACACTATATTTATAGCATTTGCATTACTTTTTCATTGTCTTGAATTATATTTCAACAAAAGGATAATGCAAAAAACAAAACGGTATCATTTTCATTCAACATTGTTAACTCCAATACAAAGTGACGATGAGCAAAATGAAAATGATACAGAAATCCCTTAATAAAAGAAAAAGGGGTACAAGACTTAAGCATCAGGTTTCATCAACTTGAGAGATTTCAGCCTGGATTTGAAGGCAGAGAGTTTCTTTTCATGAGTCACCCTGACTCGTTCTTGGATCTCTCTCCTGAGCTTAGCTTCAATAGGTTCGGCAGCAACAATGTCTTTACGAATCTTCTCAGCCGCGTGGAGCGTACGGCAAAAATCAGTGTAGATACGATCGCCTTGATGCCCTAACTCTTTTCGAGCGTCTTCGTATTGAGCCAACTGAGTTTTCTTCTGGTCTAACTCCGCCTCCAAGCGAGCAATGTCTTTTTCAGTGGCACGAATATCAGAAACAACACCTTTGATATCAGTGTACACCCGGGTATGCTGTCTCTGTAAGAGAGATATGCGTGCCTTCTTATCAGACAAGTCCTTGCAAAGGTCTTCTCGACGATGCGACTTTGAGATCATGGCCAAGGAAAGAGCGGGTTCCACTGCAGAGTCTGGATTGGTGTGCTGCAATTCTTTAAAAGCTACCAGGTCTGTCTTCAAGAGAGCAACTCCTCCCTTGCAGTGCTCAGTCCATGACACATCTCCCTTAGCCTCGATTTTATCCAAACACTTGGTCAAGATGGGCTCACGGTCTTCAAAAGAAGCACCATCAAGACGGACTAGATCAGCAGTCATTTGTATCCAGTACTCCAATTCCTCGATCAGTTTCTTCAAAGCTCTTGAGCGTGGAGGAGGAATAGTTGGATAGATTGGACCTGCATCTTCTTCATGGACAGATGACTCAGCGAGTTCAGAAGAAGAATCCTCGTACATACTTTGGTCCTGGGAAGAAAAAGAAGATGCGGATTCAGAACTCCCAACAGACGGTATTTCCTCGATTTTAGTTTCTTCAGGAATAGGAGGAATTGATCGAAGCATCTCTTCCTCTCCACCGGTTAAGTGCGCGACAGGCGCAGATTTCATTGCGTCACCCATCAATTTGGCCTTCTTTGAATTTTTGGCTACGACAGGCAGTCGTTTACGTACCCTCCTGTCATACTCGCCCTGTTCAGCAGCAGAAAGAGCCTTCTTACCCGATCTCAAAAGACGAGGTTCAGAAACAGGCACTTCTGGAATTGACTTTTCTTCGGAAGAGTCAGCAATCGGTGTTTCTTCTTCGATCTCCATAGGAGCTTTTTCTTTGGGAGGTTCGACGGCGGACAAATTCCTAATGGCTTCAATAGCTCCGGACACTTCTTGTTCGCAGGATAAATACTCTTCTACCCCCGGCAAACGAGTACTGGAAGAACGACTCCTCGAACGATACAATTCCCGAATCTCACTTATGCAGGAGGTGTAAACATCATACCCCGTGACTTGGGAAACTTCTTCATACCAGCTGCGGAAATCGGCAACAGTGGAGCAGCCAGGCGGCGAATGGGGTAGAGTAAATTGCGCATGGGTTCCCCCGGCGGAAAAGAAGTACCATGCACGAGCTCCTTCATATAAGTTCCCAACTTGAGCCAAGGCCGGGTTGGGATTGCCAACATAAAGCTGGTCATATCCGAATTGCCTAGCGAACCGAGAAGGCACGTAAGGTTCAATAAAGCACTTCTCCCGCAAGCGGAAGACCAGGTAGCCCAACCTGATCATAAGAAGCCAGCTGAATGTGCCTTCTTCCAAAGAAGACGAGCCCTCAAAAAGCAAGTCCAGGAAGCGGGCATCCTTCACGTCAGCTCCGTCAAAATTAGGAGCACAACAGAGCATCCGGTAATTATCTTTCCGAGATAAGAGTTGTCGAGCCCCGACTATGTAAGAATGAGTCCACGTGGCCGACTCTAATCTCTGTATGAAGGGGATGTAAGCATCAGCACTCTCCGATACTCCCGTCATCAAGGAGGGGCAATGCAGCACGAACCAGGCCACCAAGTACGTATACGGCACTGGTATGCGTGGCTGGGGGTTCTTCCCGGCTTTCTTCCTGGCAACCTTAACCGTCGAGGCACCGAGCAGATCGGAGGTCAACATCCTTAGGCCGTTTTGAATGCAGCCGACCATGGCAGTGAGGAGGCTCACGGGTCTCCCATGTGCTAGCAAAACAGCTGGATATACAACCTCAGCCAAGATCGCTTCCATTGGTCTTGACGGCACTACACACCGTTTCAACCAAACCATAAAGAAGCCTGCAAGTAGAGCCATATCAGAAATAGGAATTGCAGCCTGGTGGTGGAAATTTTCAAACTCAACACCAGCCTCAAAATCCTCTTCTACATGCTCTGTTTTGTAGATGGCGTTAGAAGCCTTAATCCGAGCTTTGGCCTCTTTGGGAGAGATGGCTGCAACACGAGACACGGCTACATCTTTCCGGTTTAAATTCTGAAAGAGGTATTCCGCCCATACGGTATGCATAATGCCCCCTCCACGCATCCCAAAGACTTGAGCACAGATGTGGAAGTGGCACATTAACTCCCAGAAAGTAGCATAAATTTCTGGGTGCGCCAACCTCAGTCGGGAAAGCTCTTCGGTAGTGGGAATGAACTCCTCATAGGGTGTTTTTCCAAGTGGCAATCCCGACACTGCTTGCATCTCATGGAGAGCAAAACCTAACTCTCCTGCAGGTGTGAAAAATGTGCAACTGTCCGGGTTATATTTCTCCAACATAGCGAAGAAATTATGGAAGCTCTGCACGACTCCCCGTCGAGTAGCTAACACGGGAATTGTGAGACCCGATTGAGTGAGTGACTCCTTAAGCTCCTCAAGAACAAAGTCAATCATACGGGTCCACCAACCTCCTTCTCCGGAACAAACCCATCCAGGGGATCTGAACGCTTGGGTAGAAAATTCACCCTGAGCCATAAGGAATTGGCGAATAAAGATGTTCGCTGGGCGTGGCATCTCCTGAACCAGCTCCTTCTTCTCAAACAAACCAGGTCTCAATCCCTTGAGCTGCCCTCCGATTTGTGTACGAGCCCGTCGACCAGATCCGAACGACACATTTTCCTTCTCTTTGACTATGTCAAAAGTCAAACCCCGACGGTGGCTTGCATTCAAAAAGTGGGAGAGGGGATACATCCTCTTCATGTTTGGAAGGAAGAAGTAGCGATTGTCAACTTTCCGCAACAGCTTCGAATCTTCTACGTGTACGAGGTGATCATCGATGGATATGCGATCTCCGAATAGGAACGCCGGTTTGGGAAACTGGGTATGACCAGCAGGGGTCTCCATGTCCAAATCAGTAATCAAAACTCTAAGAGTTGAACATCGAGGAGATCTAATCATGTCCGTTCTCTCGGAGTCAGCGAAAGTGCAAAGCGGAACTGTGTTTTGAAGACTGAAAGTTTCATTTGCATCAAGACCGCCAATATACCCAAAATGATGTTCTTGCGAAAGTGGCACATTTGGGAGAAGCACTGCACAATCAAAAGCAGATGTTAATGAGCTATCGACATAAAAAGGAAACCCAAAGCAAAGGGTTAAAGTCTCATGTCAAATCTCCAACGCGAGGGTCGAGCCCCGCGTCAGAAATCTCCAACGCGAGGGTCGAGCCCCGCGTCAGAATTCTCAAACGCAAGGGTCGAATCTCGTGTTAAAAAAATTGGAACGCGAGGGTCGGACCCAAAGGGGATCCCAGTCCCGCGTTTTCATCCAGTTAGAACGAGTCATCTTCCTCGTTATCAAGAACCCATTTAGGGTTTTCAGAAAACTTGCCAAAGCAAGTTCTTTTAGTCGGCACTTACCACGACAGGGAAGTTCCTGTGACGACGGGGATGACGACGACGTCCTAGCACGATCAGGAACACCGCCGGCGCCCTCAACCGACGGTGTTTCGGAAGTCGCTCCGGCGACTTTCTTAGAGCTTGAACCCATCCTCCGTGGCGCCATCAGCACAGTGGATCGGAGGAGGTGTTTTCGAACGAAGAAGACGAAGTTCGTCGGAGATCTCGCCGAAGTCAAACGAGATTTCTCGTTCTTGGAAATAGCCAAAATTTTGAGAGTCAAGTGACTCTTGACATGACCACTCAGGTCTATTTATAACAGCCGTCAAGCTGTTGAGATGGTACGGGATTCTAGGGAAGAATCCCAATCATTTTCAAAACGCGGAGCCCACTATCGCGTTCGAATTTCAATGGGGCAAGGCCCAAGCCCGCGTCACTAAGGCCTGAACCTCGCGTTCCAAATCTTAAACGCAAAGGTCACCTTAGCGTTATAACTCTTCGATACTTAGCCTCTAAGTTCATGGGTTCTTTTTAACAGAGTGCGTTCAAAACTCTGTATCTCCTCAACCCATCTGGTTAATATTACACCTCAGATGGTCATCGTCCTAACAGAGATTGAATTTAGTTATTATCACCACCAATATAACTATAATTCCTCTGTTAAAGTCCACTTATCGATTCTCATTAACAGAACGATAAGTCCTCAAAATCACTCAGATTATTGTCAATTTATTAGCTCTTTCCAACAGGGCAATAAATAACCAGTTTATTAGCTCTTCTCAGTGGGGTAATAAAAGTACTCAAGATCTTGTTCAAATCCTTAGTATCACAATTCATCACTCCGATGATAAAAATAATACTTAGTGATTTTCCCCAGCAAGATATAAAAGGATTTTATCCCCACAGATGTCACGTTAAAATCACACCTCTGACAAAATCAACTTATCGACTCTCCCCCAATAGAACGATAAGTCCTCAAAATTGCCCCGATCGCAATTTCTTTCCTGTCACGTTAAAACCACACCTCTGATAAAATCAACTTATCGACTCTCCCCCAATAGAGCGATAAGTCCTCAAAATTGCCCCGATCGCAATTTCTTTCCTGTCACGTTAAAACCACACCTCTGACAAAATCAACTTATCGACTCTCCCCAATAGAGCGATAAGCCCTCAAAATTGCCCCGATCGCAATTTCTTTCCTGTCACGTTAAAATCACACCTCTGACAAATATCAACTTATCGTCTCTCTTCAATAGAGCGATAAGTCCTCAAAATTGCTCAGATCGTAAAATCAACTTATCGACTCTCTTCAATAGAGCGATAAGCTCTCAAAATTGCCCTGATCGCAATATTCCCCTTATCAAGTCAGAATTATATTTCTGACACTCATGGACTTCTTTCAGTGTTTAACACCAAAATAACACGGGAAGGGTTCTGTTTTGCAACTCGATTCTGGGAGAATAATCAAGCATTTATCCCCAGCAGTTAAAAATTTTCTAGAGTTATTTTATGATAGAAAATTTCTGAGTATTCTTTGTAATTTGTTGTTTAAAGTCAAAACATGATAAATTCAAAGAGCACTAAAAGATCAGTATCACTTTTTATTCAAATGCCAAAAGAAAGTGATACAAGACAAACGTGTTCTTGTCAGAAGAACATTACAAAAAAAAAACCAAGTTCACTCATGCATCAAATCAAAAGTTGCGAGTTGAGTCTTGAGCTCGGCCAATTCTTTCTCGTGATCAGCTCGAACCATAGCTTCAGCCTTGGCCCGGAGTTCATCCGCACTGGGTGTGATGATGGCTGCAACTTTGTTCCTGGCCTCCTCTAGAGCTAAAGCCTGCGAATGATATTCCAAAGCACCATTAGCATCCTGGGTACTGAGGATATTGACAACATCTTCTTCGCGAGAGACTTCAGCCTTTAAGCGCAAGACTTCAGCCTCAGCTTCGACAAGTCTATCACGGAGCGAATTCAGAGAAGTAGTCGAGCGTTCTAGTTCTTCTCGCTTCTGAATGTTACGCTCACGAAGCTCCGCGATTTGGCGCTCCTTCTCAGTTAAGTCCCGCTCCAGCGATTCCCGTTGTATCACTTCGGCAATTTGAAGATTAGCCAGAGTTGATACAATTTGTGGCTGGAGGTCGCTATGACCTATGGTCTCCAAACGTTGTAATTTCTCCTCCAAACGGAGGATGACTTCTGAGCAGCGCTCGAACCATTGAGGCTCGCCCACACACTTGACCCCGTTCAAGCCCACTTCCAGAAGAGGTCGAAAGGAATTCAAAGTCCCTTGACCATTCATCAGGGACTTAACCACCATCTTCGCAAGAGTGTTTAGATACACCAAAGATACCTGAAGGAACTCAGGTGCATTAGCAAGCCTGACGATCGCACCTGAAGATACTCCTTCAGCAGCTGAGGGTGGTGCGTTAAGACGATGGCTGGTAGGCGATCCCGGTGCCGAAGCTGCAGAAGCAATCGAAATATTCAATTGTGAAGGGCTTGAGGTCAAGGCCATCAATGCCTTCGCTTGAGATGAGCTGGGCCCAGCCTCTGTTGGAGTGAGCGAGATCTTCATCACCGCTTTAGGTGAAGTGACCACCACAGAAGAGTCATGTAAGGTTTGCTCCGGCAAAGGAGCCGATACCTGCACGACCGGCTGTTCCAGAGGAGAAGTCGTAGCGGTAGTTTCAGGTAACGCCACAGACGAAACAGTGGTCTCGGGCAATGCTGTAGGCAAAGCAGTTGCCGCAGGGGAGCCAGGTGTATGTTGCTCTCTTGCAGGAGCCGATGCCGGCACAGGATCTTGCTCTAAAGGAGCAGCTGAAGTAGTCCCAGGGGTTGGCGAACCTGCACGAAAAAACGGTCGGAATGCGGAAAAAGCGTGCGGGATAAGTCGAAACAAACTAAGCTTACCGGTGAGGTAAAAAGGCGTATAACCAGATGCCTTATCAGACTGAGCCTTGGGAGCGTCATCAAAAATGGTTACATCATCCATTGAATCATGCTCCTCATCTTCTACATCATCACCTGGCACGTTGCCAACTTCAGCACCCTCATCATCTTTTTCTTCGTCAGCTTCACCACCGATCGAGGAGCCTTCATAATCGACTCGTTCCTCATCATCTTGAGCAGCTGAAGATCTAGGAAGACTTGTGTCAACAGCTGGTTTATTCATAAGTCCTGTTGTAGGACTAGGAATTAAGTCACCGGTTTGTGACATTAAGGCAGAAGGGGAAGGAGATGGATTCTCTTCGACATCCCTCTGCTCCAAGATTGGAGACTCAGGGAGGTCCATCACTGGGGCGGATTCTGCATCTGCAGCCATTAATTCATCCTCTTCGTCCTCGGGAGGATGATAAGAAGAGGCACCGCCTGAAAGGGCTGGCCCCTGAGAACGAAGCCCGGTTCTTCTTGGTAGGCCCACCACAGACGATTCCTGTGGCCCTTCATCTACAGCAGCCCGGATGGCCTCAGCCATTAACTTGGGTTTTTGTTGGCCTCTGGGAGGAGAATCAACCCGTAGTTTCCGGCGAATCTGCTTATCATACTTGCCGGCTTCATCTGCAGAAAGTTTTCTTTTCTCCGATGCTCTCGTAGTGGAAGGCTCAACCACATGTTGTTCCTCCCTGGGAGCAGGTTCGGCCGTTTGCTCCTCTTCCTGTTTAGCAGGCTGGTTCTCAACGGCTAAGAACTCATCAATCCCTCTTAAACGGGATGTCTTTGACCCCCTCCTTAAAGAATACATGTGCCTAATGTCTCTCAGGCACGATGAATTTATGTTGTAATTGGGAATCTGAGACGCTGCATGATACCAATTACAGAAGCTTATGGAGGTGTAGGAGTTGGCAGTTTTGTGAGGAAGCCTGAAAACGGCCTTGGTACAACCCGCTACAGAATAATACCAGGCCCTGGCTCCTTCATACAGATTGCCCACAACTGATAGCTGAGGGCGAGGGTTCCCGACGTACACTTGGTCGTACCCAAATTGCCGAGCAAATCTATAAGGTTGGTAGGGCTCGATGAAGCAATTGACGCATTGCCGGAAGACTAAGTAGCCTGGCCTAATGGAGAGAAGCCAATGAAAAACACCTCCATTTAGCTGAGTGAATCCATTGGGGCCTGCTACGTCTTGATATTCCGCACCATAGATACCACCCTCAAAATCAGGGAAACATCGGTAGATATGGAAGTTGGTATCTCGCGCCAAGATTTGGCGAATCCTAACCATGTATCCCCCTTCCTATTTCGCAGACTCTAATCTCTGCACGAATGGGATGAATGAATCTCCTGGGGCAGAGGCTGCACTCATCAACGAAGGGCAGTGTAACACGTACCAAGCCATTAAATAAGTATATGGCATTGGCACTCTAGGATTGGGAGTCTTGAAAGCCTGGCGACTCTCGGACTCCACCTCTGTGGTTTCAACGAAGTCCGAAGTCAACTCCCGCAATCCGAATTGTAGACAACCCACCATAGCACTGAGGAGGCTCACAGGCCTCCCATGGGCTAGAAGTACGGCGGGGTAGATCACCTCAACAGCGAGAGCATCGATCGGCCTAGTAGGGACGACGCACCGCTTGAGCCACAGCATCAAATACCCAGCCAAAAGCGCCGTATCAGAGATAGGGAGCAGAGCTTGGTAATGGAAACTCTCGAATTCTGTGTGGGCCGGGAAAACATCTTCCTTGGCCTCATTTGTGTAGTGGGAGGTAGCATCGTCAATCCGGGCTTGGACTTCTTCCAAAGTACTGGCCGATAATCGGGACACGGAGCCCCCCTTACTGGTCAAGTTCTGGAATAAATATTCCGCCCAAGACACTTGTTTAATGCCGCTTCCGCGGGCCCCCGTCAGTTGCATGCAAATGTGGAAGTGACACATAACTTCCCATAAAGTAGCATAAATTTCAGGGCTGGCCTTCTTTAGAAGTTGGAGTTCCGCCGATCCCGGAACAAATTCTTCATACGGCAAATCTCCAAGAAGAAGACCCGAGACTTCGTGCATCTCGTGAAGAGCGAAGCCTAACTCCCCCACAGGAGTGAAGAAAGTGCAAGAATCAGGGTTATACTTCTCCAGTATAGAGAAGAAGTGAAAATGGCTCTGGACAATTCCAAACTTGGTGGCCCGCACAGGTACTTTCAAACCAGCCTGGGAGAGGGGCGCATCCAATTCGTCCAAAACGAACTTGGTCATCCGAGTCCACCACCCTGTTACTGGAGAATGAACCCAGCCAGGAGTTCTGAATCCTTGTGCGGGAAACTCCCCTTTCTTCTCCACAAATCTCCTAACAAAAGTCCTCGCGGGACTAGCCACCTCGCCAAGGGGATACTCCTTAGCGAATAAACCTGGTCGTAAAGCAGTCACCTGTCGACCATAACCTGCCGAGCGGACCCCGTGGAAGGTCAAATTTCCAAGAGCAACCCCATCTTGATCCTTAACCAAGGGCCAATCCATGTGCCTCGGGACGGACGCACACTGGAAATAAGATATGGTGAACATTCTCTCCATATTGGGTAAGAAAAGGTTGCGGTCTCCAACTTTCCGCAGCCACTTGTAGTTTCCGTCATAAGCGGTGTCAGCATCAAAGTCAACAAAGTCCCCGAAGAGGTATTCAGGTTTGACTATTGGCTTACGATTTGTGTGTTCAAACTTAACATCCGTAACCAATGTCCTAAGAGTTTCGGGAGAAGCTTTCGCGACTAACTCCGCGCGACTCTTATCCTTAATTTTGAAGACTGGGAGTTCTTGGCGCGAGTTGAATGTCATATTCATGTCCACGCCACCTTCATGTCCGAAATGGTGGCGAAAAAGAAGTGGTTCGCTGGTATGACGCACTGCAAAACGAAGAAAAAAATCAGCTAAGTCAAAAGCAAAGCTCAGACGCGAAGGTCGAAACCCGCGTCAACTAAGTCAGACGCGAAGATCGAACCTCGCGTCAGAAAAGTTAGACGCGAAGGTCGACACCTGCGTCAACTAAGTTCAGACGCGAAGATCGAACCTCGCGTCAGAAAAGTCAAACGCGAAGGTCGAACCACGCGTCAGAAAAGTCAAACGCGAAGGTCGAACCTCGCGTCAGAAAATTCAGACGCGTAGGTCGACCCTCGCGTCAGAAATACCAAACAACGGAGTCCAGCCCCGCGTCATCTGAAACGAGTTTCCTCGTTGGGTCCAAAAACCAAAACTTGCTGAAGCAAGTTCAACGACCACGAAGGCCATACTTACCACCGATCAAAGGAAGGTGAGGCGGCATGTTCGCCTGAGCGGCAGCGCCGCCAGCCGGTGCTGATGATGCCGACTCTCGAGCCGCAGCGGCGTCAGATCGGGAAGAACGAGGAGCGTCCTGCTTGGGTGCCATGAGATCTCGTCGGAGGAGATGAACAGTTCTTCGCCGGAGGAGAGAACGAAGATTTTCGTTGAATTTTAAAGAGAGTCGAATGACTCTGATTTGACCTAAAGCGGTCTATTTATAGACAGCTGGACAGGCTGTCAAATCCTAACGAACGGGATTCGAGGTCAGAATCCCGCCCGAACCGACCCTCGCGTTCGGGTCGGTTGAAATTTCCAAACGCTGGGCTCACCCACGCGTTCCAATTCTCAAATGCATAATTTGTTTATGCATTGGATTATTATGATGACAGCTCTTCAACTACCAAGGCTATGACATGGCCCCAGGTAAATAAGAGCTAGCAGCAATCATCAAGGCGACCAAAGCCGAGAAGAAATTGGTGACTCCGCAGGGGAGTCTATCGAGAGACACAAACAGATTACAGTCAACAATATTGAAACCATCTTGCTCGATCAAACGGAGTGAGCAATCAATTCACAAGACTTTGGGGTCCAAAGTATTCCGAAAATTCGTCCCAGTCAACCGCGAACTTTCGAAAACTTTGGAGGGGGTTCTGTAGGCTGTCTAAAAATCACAGTGGATAGCTGATTAAAACAAGCCCCTACGATAGAGGTCACCATCAAATGACTTTTAAATCACCGCAAACACAACCTCATTTCTGAGATGATTGATCTTGATGGCTGCGACAACAGCATGACTAATAGAGATGCTGATGAGCAGTGTAATGATTTTAGAAATAAAAGGTTGGATTTAGTTAGTGAGTTGCTTGGTAGAGAGTTGTGGGCAAATATTCGTCTAAAAGACACCATGGATGTTGATTCCCGTC
>BQKN01054100.1:6653-17589 GCA_022839385.1 Asparagus kiusianus | reverse complement strand
GAATCGAAAGGTTCAAACGACCCTAACTGTCGTAAGGTTTGGTCATTTGACTCTGAAGAGGAAGAATTTTATATTCTATCTTCAGTGGGAAAGGAAACTCGAGGTGGGATCTCCACCCCCAGGATCCGAAGGATGAAACTAGGAGTGGGATCTCCACTCCGAGAATCGAAAAGATTCGGATAACCCTAACTGTCGTAAGGTTTGATTATCGAATCGAAAGGTTCAAACGACCCTAACTGTCGTAAGGTTTGGTCATTTGACTCTGAAGAGGAAGAATTTTATATTCTATCTTCAGCAGGAAAGGAAACTCGAGGTGGGATCTCCACCCCCAGAATCCGAAGGATGAAACTAGGAGTGGGATCTCCACTCCGAGAATCGAAAAGATTCGGATAACCCTAACTGTCGTAAGGTTTGATTATCGAATCGAAAGGTTCAAACGACCCTAACTGTCGTAAGGTTTGGTCATTCGATTTGAAATTGGACCTCTCGTTCATTGAAGGAATCGAGAAGGGATTTTGGTTGTGGTCCTAACTGTAGTAAGGTTTGACCAAGTGGGGAGTGTGAGAATGATCATAACCGAAAGAAGGTTTGATCGCTCGATTTGTGGACCTCTCGTTCATTGACGGAATCGAGAGGGGAATTTGGCTTTGGTTCTAACTATAGTAAGGTTTGACCAAGGGAATTGTGTGGTAGAGACTATGAGTAGTCAAAAACCACTGAAAGTTTCGTGAGGGGAGATCAATCTATCGAGTGATTAGATCTCATCTCAGCAAAAGAGTGCTTGTGAGAGTTAGATTCTGACAAACAAGAATATTCGGAATTTGAACATTGATTTCTTGTTCATCAGCGACCGGGTTATCCCTAAGAATACCCCGATGTGGTATTCTTCCGGGAACTTCCGGGTACCTCAATCCTTCTGAGGATACTAAGGATAGTATCTCTTCAGAAATTTGCCATTTATTGGCATCATGAGCCGGTCACCATCTTTGGTGACCAGACGATAGGCGCCGTTCGAGTAAACTGTTTCTACTACGAATGGTCCCTCCCATTTGGGTTCAAACTTGCCTTTCTTCTTGGAGTTAAGGATCATAGGACGTTTCTCGGTTAAGACTAAATCCCCTTCCTTAAAACTCCTTTGTCGAACCTTTTTGTCGAAGGCTCGAGAAATCCTGGCTTGGTAAAACTCAATGTGCTGTTGAGCTTCCAGGCGCTTTTCATCGAGCATCTCGAGTTCTTCGAGGCGCTTCTGATGCTGTTCTTTGGTCGTCATCTGGGTGGCGAGAGCGATCCGAAGAGATGGAATTTGAACTTCCAGAGGGAGAACGGCTTCACATCCATACACCAATGAGTATGGGGTTGCGCCGGTCGGTGTACGCACCGTGGTACGATAGGCCCATAGAGCTGCTCCGAGCTTATCATCCCAATCCCGCTTGTTATTTCTCACAAGCTTTGATAAGAGCTTTATGATAGTCTTGTTGAAGGCTTCAGCTAACCCGTTTGCTGTGGGGTTATAGGCTGTTGACGAGATGTCCTGAATTTTGAACTTTTCGCAGAACCTTATGAAGGCGTTGCTGATAAATTGAGGACCGTTGTCGTGTATGATCCGTCTTGGAATACCATGCCGGTAAATGATATGGTGCTTGATGAATGCAATGACATTGCTCGTCTTGACTTCCCTGAGTGGAACTGCCTCAGCCCATTTGGAGAAGTAATCGGTAATTGCCAGGATGAACCGGTCACCTTTGACTGAGGGGGGATTGATAGGACCAACAATGTCCATTCCCCAAGTCTCGAACGGCCATGACGTAACCGAAGGATGCAGATGCTCCGGAGGTTGGTGCATGTAATTCGCGTGTACCTGACACGCGTGACACTTCCGGGCGTATACGATTGCCTCGTGCATCATGGAGGGCCAAAAGTATCCCATTCTCCTGATGCGATCATAAAGCTTGGGACCAGGTTGGTGTGCACCGCACTCTCCTTCATGCGCCTCCTTAAGCACTTCTTCAGCTTCTTTGGTTGATAGGCAACGTGCCAGCATGCCATCATACCCCCTGCGGTATAGCGTTCGATTCTCTGTATTATAGTAGAATCTCGGAGCTCTTCGTCTGATCGACTCTCTCTCCTTCACGTCTTCTGGCAAGATTCCGTGTAGGACGTAGTCGATGATGGGGAAGCGCCAATCCCGGGGCTCAAACTCAGCCTGAGTTGTGTGCACCTCTTGAACCTCTTCTTCCTTGTCGTCTTCATCGCGAAGCGGCACTAAGAGTTGGTGAGTTCCTACCGTGACAAATTGTTCTGTCCCGGGTGGCTGTGCCAGGGATACAGCTAAAGCTGCTAACGCATCTGCGTAGGTGTTCTGCAACCGCGGAACGTGCTCGATGAAGAACCCTTCAAACGACTCCGCTAGCTCCACCGCCATCTTGTGGTATGGTAACAAATCCTGACTTCGGACTTCGTATTCCCCTTGGACTTGTTTGACGATCAGTTGAGAATCACCGAAGGCTTCGAGATACTCAACCCCCAGCTCTTTGGCAAAGTTGAGTCCTATAATCAGTGCGTTGTACTCTGCCACATTATTCGAGCATGGCTCGGTTAATGAGTAGGCTCGAGGCATCACATGTTTTCCTGGGGAAACTAGGACCACTCCAACTCCGGAGGAGACCTTCGAACATCCAGAAGCACTTGTGGCATTAGCTGCTCGTGAAGCGCCATCGAAGTACAAACGCCACACTTGTTGGTGTGAAGTTGCGTTGACTTCGTGGGTTTCGGCGGCGTCCGTCGTTGGATTAGATGCCAGGAGATCGCAGATGGCCTGTCCTTTTACTGACTTCTGCTGTTTGAAGTGCAGATCGTATTGGGACAAGAGTAAAGCCCACTTTGCTAATCGCCAGCTCATGGAAGCCGGTTGAGTCATGAACACTCGGATCGGGTTAACTTTGGAGATGACATAGATGGTTTGTCCCACCAAATAATGTCGCATCTTCTGTATGGCGAATACCAAGGCGAGGCACTCTCTCTCAATCATGGGATATCGGGATTCCGCGCCTACCATGGTTCGGCTTAAGTAATATACCGCCTGCTCGTGACCGTTATCGTCATCTTGTGCAAGCAATGCACTTAATGAGTGGCTCGTCGCCTTGACATAAATCAAGAACGGTTTGCCCGATTTCGGTGCAACGAGTACGGGAGGTTTCGAGAGATATTCTTTGATACTCTCGAACGCCTTTTGACAAGCATCGTCCCATACGAATGACACGCCCTTCTTTGTGAGCCTAGAGAATGGTTGGCATTTCCCCGAAAGGTTTGAGATAAACCGACGGATATAAGCCAATCGCCCTTGCAGTCCTCTGAGCTCTTTGAGGTTTCTCGGAGGTTGCAATTCATTGATCGCCTTCACTTTATCCGGATCAATGTGAATACCTTTGGTGGTGACGACGAATCCCAGGAATTTGCCACTGGACATTCCGAGGAAAGACTTGGTAGGGTTCATCTTCAACTGATGGGCCCGCATCAGGTCGAACATGGTCTTCAAGTCTATGATGTGATTGTTTTTATCACGACTTTTCACGACCAAATCGTCCACGTAGCATTCGACGGTCTTTCGGAGATGCTCCTGAAAGATCTTTGACATGGCTCGCTGATATGTAGCACCTGCATTCTTCAAGCCGAAGGGCATGACTGTGTAGCAGAACACGCCGAGAGGCGTTCTAAATGCAGTGTGCTTCTCATCCTCTGGATGCATCTTTATCTGGTTGTAACCAGAGAAACCATCCATAAAGGACATCCTCTCAAACCCGCACGTGTTGTCGATGATAACATCCGTGATGGGGAGAGGAAAGTCATCTTTTGGGCAAGCAGCATTGAGGTCCCTGAAGTCAATGCATATCCGGATCTTCCCGTTCTTCTTCAGGACCGGAACAATGTTGGCAAGCCATTCGGGATGTTGTTCCTCTCGGATAAATCCCGAATCGACGAGCTTTTTGACTTCAGCTTCGATTGCCTCCATCATTTGCGGACGAAACCGTCGTTGTTGTTGTTTGACTGGTTTGACCTCCGGCTTAATGTTGAGACGATGCACTGCTACATTTGGATCGAGACCTGGCATGTCTTCATAATTCCAGGCGAACACGTCGATGTACTCTCGAATAAGAGAGATCAACTCTTCCTTCTCTTCAGGTAAGAGGCTATCGCTGATGAATATTGGCTTTGGATTCTCCTCGGTTCCCATATTCACCTGAACGACTTGGTCTTCGGTAGGAGGCTCTCTTTGCTCGAACCTATCGCCATACTGCATGCTTAAGTGATGAACCCACGGGTCTTCCCATGTCGGCATCTCATCATCTTCTTCCATTGTCGTTGGATCGACCGTAGTCATGTTCGACATTAGCTTCTTGAACACTTCACCAAGACTAGCGTCGGAATCCCAACCCGAAGAGTCGGAAGAATATCCCTTCCTAGTCTTGTTAGCAATTTGGTCAATGATTTGCCAACCACACTCATCATCTGATGAGACATAGCCTAGACCTCTTTTGTGGCGATAATAATTATCGGGTTTTCCCTTCGGTACATAGGCCATCCGGGGTGGAACCCGTGGACCTCGACCAAAGAAAAGACCCTCTCCGATCTTGAAGTCATACCCGTGCCTTTCCATCATGTTGCGTGCTTTCGCATCGTATTTGGATAGATGACGGGCCGGTTTATCATCGTCATCTTCCTCTTCCATGAAGTGGTCGGGTATCGGAGATGCTCTTCCTTTGCCGTAGACGACCTCCTTTCCACCCCCAACCCCTGCGGGGATGATAAGCGTTGTTCCGCAAGGGTCGTGTACCTGCTTCTTCGTCAAACAAAATGATTGAAGAGGCATATACAAATCAGGGTTAGCATAGAGTTCGTTAGTGATATCATCGAGACCTGTCGAGTACTCTAAATCATCGTTTATTGATAGTTCTTCGGCAAGTTGCCAATTACAACTATCTTCCGATGATTCATCATCGTCAAGATTGATTACAATGGGTACAATGTCGTTTAAAACAAAACCGCCATCATAATCAAACCCTGGTTCGGTATCAGCTTCATCACCGCTGTCCGTTCCTTGGGCCGATGGTTCAGTATCGGATTCAGCGCCGTATAAAAGGGAATCGGTGAAATAATTCTCCAATCCCTTGAACGGTTGCTTATCCGCGACCACCGTCTTGACTTCATTATCTGTGCCCACATATTTGAGGCACTGATGCAGAGTTGACGGGACTATAAGGTTACCGTGGATCCAAGGTCGACCCAACAGTAAATTATAGGATGTTTCCGCGTCAATCACATAACAAGTGACCTCCGACCTCAAATCCCCGATCTGGCATTTGATTCGGATCTTCCCCAAGGGTTTGGACCCGCTGGTGTTGAATCCGTAAATCGTCGTGCCAGTGGATGCTAATTTGCTAGTCGGGATTCCGAGATGATGCATCAATCGGAATGGCATGATGCTAACAGCGGAACCCGGATCGACTTGGATCCGGTTGACAACGCTGGAGCCAATATGCCCGGTGAAGTACAACGGCCTATCATGATTGGAGTTCTTCGTCTGCATATCTTCCTTGGTGAAAGAGATGCAGGGGAAGTGATGTGCCGCCAAATTGCATTGTTGGGCTAATGATTCTGGTTCTTCGGAAGATGGCTTGATCCGAGTCAAGAAGACTTCGGAATCACCCAAGGCTTCTTGAAGTGCTTTCCGAGTATCCTTCGACAACCGCAGCAACTCGTATAGAGTTATCCTGGCCGGGATGTTGGCCAATTGCGCCATAATGTCGAAATGGGGCTGAAAGCTTGTATTCCCTGGTTTGTCTCGTCCAATTGGATGATTGAATCGAGACGGCCTCGGGTTCTGAACTTCTTGACGTAGAGGCTCTTTTCCCTTATCCTTCTGCGGGATTCTCTCCGTAGCTGCTGGCGTTGGGGGAATTGCTGCAATCCCTAGTTTCGCCAGAGTCTTGGAAGGTGGAGTTTTAGTGCCCAACTGCTCGGTAGCATCTGGATACTTGAAGTGATATTCGTTCCCGCTTCGGGTTGCAAAGGCCTCCTGCTCATCCTTAGAAAGTGGGAAGGCTGGAATTTTGTCATCATCCACCCCCGGTATAGCAGAGGCCCCGTAACAGGATTTGCCCTTCCTCTTCGACTTCTTCTTGTTCTTTGTGGAAGAGGTCGCGGCCCATTGTTCATCTGCGATCAAGTCCGGATGAACCCACAAGATCTCGCCATTTGGGGCTGTGTGTGGCACAAGCCCTTTCTGACGCTGTTGGTGCGGATCATCGTTCACTGTCTTCACTGCCGCTTTGATCACCGACTCGTGTTGGAACCAACTCGAGGGAACAGATCCAAAGCTAATGGATACAGTGTTTGCGCCCACCTTCTTTTCCTTAGGCTGCTTCATAGTAATAACCCCAACATCGATTAGGGCCTGAATTTTATCCTTGAGAGCGTAGCACACCTTGGTAGGATGGTGCACCGCTCGGTGGAATGCGCAATATTTCGGATCATTGACCCTCTTGGCATCTTCTTGATCCTGAATCGGCGGCAACTTGATCTTGTTGTTCTCGACCAAGTACTTGAAGATACCGGGGATTTCATCCTCCTTGAACGAGTAGACCTTTGGGAACCTCGGCTCCCCAACCTTTTGCTTCTGGGGCTGCTGTTGCCACCTGGGTTGTTGAGGCGCCCTCTGCTGCTGCTGTTGCGGCTGCTAGGGCTGTTGAGGCTGTTGCGGCTGTGCTTGCACCTCAAAGACCTGATTTGCGACCACCGCATTTGCATGCGCCTTCCCTTTACCCTTGGGGGTAAAATTTGGTTGTGGGGCATTGTTGGGTATTTGTCCCCTTTCTGCCTTTTTCCTCTTGAGGAATCGTTCAGCTCGCTCTCCGCGCATCTTCAAATCCTTCCAGGTTTTAGATGGCGCCATTCCCATGGCTTCAAGGATGTCGAGCGTCAAATTGTTGTGGCAAGTCTCAAGGATGAAATCCTCGCTGACCGGATCCCTGCAATTCATAGCTTTGTTCCGGAACCTCTTCACGAAGTTTTCAACCGTCTCGCCGTTCTTTTGCTTTTCATCGAACAGCGTACCGATTGAAACCTCGGTGTCATCATCAAAGAAATTGGTTAAAAACATGTCCTCCATGTCATCCCAGCCATTGATGCTTCCAGGCTTGAGACGGCGATACCAATCGAAGGCAGCTCCGCGAAGAGTGCCGACGAATGACCGCACCATGAGGGGCTCATTTCCGGAAATGATTCCTAAATGAGACTTGAAGTAGATTAAATGCTGGGTAGGGGAACCTTTCCCATCAAACGGCGTAAAGTTAATCAGATTAAACTTTGCCGGATATGGGATCGATTCCCACTCCCTTGGATAGGGGCAGGGTATACCAGACCTTTTTACCTCTTGAGCACTCATCAAGGCGTTGATTTTGCTCTCCAGGTCCTTCATCTTCCTGTCCTCACTCGTTTCGGTCTTCGAGTGGCTTCGAGGTGAGGTGACATGGTCCTCTTTTGCATTATCTTCTGCGGGACCACCCCCAGTGTTGGTATTGACGGGAGGAATGTTGACATTATCCGCTTCCCGCTCATGCTCCTCTGGATTGCGTTGACTCGGTTCTCCTTGGTGAACCGTCATTGCCGCGATCTGTTGGTCGTGCATCTCCCTCATCCGCTGCATGGCCATCTCCATTTCAAATTTGAAGCTCTCCTTTTGTTTGGCCAGGGCTTCTTCAAGTATCTTCGACACTTGTTCGGCGCTGATCATGAGCGATTCATAAGGTTGGCCCGCACTCGAAGTTGTGTCGTCGGATGCGACGGCGGAGCAGGTATCAGAATCAGCCTCTGATTCTTCTTCTTCTAGGGAAAGTCCCTTATGTACTCTTGGGTAATTATTTCGTTTGATGGTTCCCGATCGTAACCACGTCATGCATCGGGATGCCTCGGCAAGCTGATCCAAGTTGAGACGTGGTGTTGATCCCCCTCTGCCGGTCATGTTGACTGACACTTTCGAGTATTCATCCTCTCGGCGGAGCGGTTTCTTCTTGTGGAAACGCTTCGGCTTGGAGAGTCTCTCGAACACCGAGATTCTTGTTGGGGTCTGAGCACAGCAACACTCGGACAGCACTGCCTTGATAATGTTGGCACACGGGCAGCGGGACTCCATATCCTGCATGTATCTCTTTCGAGATTTTCCCACACCCCCGGCCCTGTAGTATAGCTCATCAGCTTGATAGCTGGAGCAACTTACAGAGTGTTGGTAGGTGTCCCTTGGTATAACACGCTCATCCTCAGACGAGTGTGTTTCCCTTTGGGAATGCAAAACTTGGTTAGATTTTTCAAGAGTGGCCCGTTCAATTTTACGCTTTTGGGAGCGTAGAAATCGAACGGGCTCTTTTAGTTCGACTCGCAACTCAGTGCGGTCGGTGATAGGGGCTTTCCCTTTTTCATCTTTCTTGGGGGGATTGATTCGACCCCCGGTCTGGTTTTTAACTTGGGGACCTTTCAATGGTCCCAGCCGTTCTTTGACGGGTATTCTTCCTCGGTTCTCCGGTAAGGGACCGAGGCGACTCGTCAAAGGAACCTGGGATCTTGAATGATCCCCTTTTTTACCTGGCCCTGTTGAGGGTGCCGGTACAGGAGGAGTAGGCTCTGATTTGGTTGAACTCTGGGCGATAATCTTGCCCTTCTTTGCTGGAAGTGTTGGTGTCGATTTAGGAACCCACACCAATTTGCCTTTGGACGGTGTTTTGACCACCGTTTCTTGCTGCATCTCCTCTGCCTTCTTTAGGAGGAGCCGGGCATGTGCAAGTAGAGCGCGGCGCTTCTTGATTCGCTCCTCGAGCGTGGAGCGGTTCCTCTTGACGCGGATCCACTCATTCGCTCCTGATTTGGAGGGGAAGTTGATTACCTGCCGCTGCTCTTGTCGCTGCCTCGACTTCAAGTCCTCTGCATAGCGCACTCCATCCTTTGACTCCTTGGCCTTGGCGAGCTGTTGAGCGAGACGTTGACGACGCCTTTGGAGTGCTCTCTTTGATGGAGTTGGAGCAGCATCACCTATCGCCTTTGTGGCGGTTGTGAGGGCCGGATCTACAGCCTTAACCACGCTGATCGACGCGGGGCCGTTGCGTGGTACGGGCGTAGTGGCAGCGATGGCGGAGTCTCGGATTGAGGAGTTGGAGATCCCGCGAGCCCTTTTGGGAGATGAGTTCTTCCTACGCCGTTGCGGAGAGGCGGATCTGGAGGAGGAGGAGGAGAGGTACTCTTCGAACTTCTTCTGATCGAACTCGTATTCGATCTCTTCATTCACCCGGATCTTGAAGGCCGGTTGCGTCACTCCGATCTCGGCAGCGTGATCGGTGGCTTCCACTGTGGTCGCCAGCTTGTTTCCGGTAAAAGTTGCTGTTTTCATTACTTTGATATCTGTTACAACTTCGAGCGTTACAATAGTATAAAATGAAAACAAAGGGGTACAACTTAAACGAAAATAAACACGAGAGCCCGGTTTGGTACGGTCTCGCTTGCGTGGGTTGTTGGCCTGTGACGGGGATGTTGATATCCGTGGACCGCCGACTCTTCAAGATCTGTTCCGGTAAAATCCGGCAGAGTTTCGTCTATCCGCGTGGGATTCAGAAACAGAACTTCGTCGATCCGCGTGAGATCTCAGAAGTGTAAAGCTTATGTCTCGGTTAAACGAGGCACTAGCTCTTCTTAGTGGTCACCGCTAATGGGCAACACTAAGGATGAGAGAGGTGAATGAAGGGGGACTGGTGCAGAATCTCACTCCTCGATCCGGCAGGGCTTCGCTGCTCTTCTCAGAAATTTCAGATCTCGAGGTTAAACCCAAGACCAGAAATTCCTCTCCAAAAATCCAAGCCAAGAGAATGGAGGCCTAGAGGGCCTATTTATAGGAAACAAGGAGGGGGGGCTGAAATGGCTAAGGACACCCCATGGGGTGTCTCAAGAAATCCGAGACACCCTAGGGGTGTCTCGGAAATTCCGAGACACCCTTGGGGTGTCTTGGATTTTCCGAGACACCCTTGGGGTGTCTCGGATTTTTTGAGACACCCCCGGGGTGTTTCATGTCATTTGAGACGCTACCGGGTATTCCGCCGTTGATCCGCCGTTGACTTTTTGTCCGAACTCGGATTTGAGTGATTTCGGATGCGTTGGAATTCTGACGGCGAGCTCTGTGGGCCCCAATGGCCGGATAATCGGTGAGGTGAATGGGACACGACGGGTGTTGGTCCGTTTGCAGTGATCACGGGGTTATCGATCAGTCCGTATCCCCGTTGTTCTGAGATTCTGTCGGCTCACGTGGTTCGTCGGTTCGCTTCAGGCGCTTACCGACGTCAGTTGAACTCTTGTAAACCGGGTAGTGACGTTCAATCGTTGCTCGTTAACACTGAGCTGTGTGCGGGGACCTATCGGCAATTTTCGATGCCTACAGATACCCCCTCCAAAGTGTTTCGGACTCGTTTCCTTTATAGAAGAGACCGGAATACTTTGGATATGATTGGTCCAGCCTTCAGTCGGCCTAAGGGACCTGTGGGTCGCTTCAACTCTCGGCTCCTTCGATTTTCGGTTTATCCGGTGCTTTGTCGAATAACCGAAGTTGCTCCGGCGCTGCGTTTATCGCCTGGCCGTCGTTGGAGTCTCGAGTCTACAGCTGGTGAGTTGAGTTTGGCTCATGTCATTCGGTTGACTTTTGAACTTACTATCCCTGTCACATCGTGTTGACCTGGAGTTTCGGATCACTGGGGGTTGACTTTTTGTCGCAACGCACCGATTTGGCGTTGACCTAGGGTTACGCGTTGACCGGCGTTCGCCCTTAGGGTTTTGAACCGCATGGGTTGACTTTCGTCGTCACGTGTTGACTTTCGCCGCTGCGTGTTGACTTTTTGCTGCAACGCGC
>BQKN01054099.1:29691-51397 GCA_022839385.1 Asparagus kiusianus | reverse complement strand
AGACCCCCCTCGCCAGCCATGCGTTTCTTGTTAAATTGCGATTTACGTTTTTCTTTCTTAGCCGCTTCTTGACTTGTGATGGGGGTCTGTACTGTAGATTTTAGTAATCGGAAGGAAGAAGGTATAAAGGGGCTGTTCGTTTGGCAAAAAAAAACTGGGAAATCAAAAAATAGGAAACCTATTTCCTATTATAATTATTTTGAAGTTGTTTGGTTGGCTTAAAAAAGAAGGAAATTATAGAATAGGAGATGAGTTGTCACCTTATTATTGGATGATGTGAGTGATTTTTTAAAAAACTTGTTTTGAGGTTGTTTGGTTGGTTAAAAAAATAAGGAAATGAATTGGAGGTATATTATTGGATGATGTTTTGAGGTTGTTTGTGTTTGGTTCGTTTTTAAAAATAAGAAAATAGATGAGATGAGATGAGTTGGATGTATATTATTGGATGATGTGACACGTACTTAAGGAAATTGATTTCTTGTTTTTTTTTGAGGAAATGGATGGAAAGGAATGTTTAATGAGATGAGATGAGTTGTCACAATATTATTGGATGATGTGTGTGATTTTTAAAAATGAGATAAAATGAGATGTGATGAGTTGGATGATGTGACACATTTTTTGTGTTTGGTTTATTTTTAAAGATAAGAAAAGAGATGAAATGAGATGAGTTGGAGGATAAAAATAATATTTTATTGGATGTTGTGGGTGAGTTTTAGTGATGGAAATGGATAAAAATATTATTTTATTGATTTCCTTGTACCGATTTCCTTTTCTTGGTTTTTAGGAAACCAACCAAACAGCCCCAAAGTTAATTAGTGGAGATCTGTAGATGGGAGTTAAAAGAAGAGATCTGTCGGGCATTTACTCAAACGCGGAGACCATTGTAGGAAGTAGTTGCGGTGATGGAGGTTGAATCTTTGTTCAGACACAAGATACAACGAACTGGACACTCTTCTAATTATGGCTCTTTTCATGGATCTAAGACACGGACTCTTGTAGAACGAGTGCTCTTTTCATGGATCGAGACACAGGACTCTTGTAGCGAGGATGGGGAGTTGTGATTTTATATTTTGACAGCCAGTGAATTTTGGGCTTTGGTTGCTCTTATGATGTATTAAGGTCCCTTTCACTACAGTGTGGGTTACGCCTACAGTTTCACTATTCTAGCAAGACTGGTGCATGTTCTGGCTGCACAATCCCGGCTCTTAACCTGTCGGGTAGAATTAAGGAGGCTTTTAACCTGTCTAGTTCAATTAAAGAGGTTGTATTTAGGATCAAATAGGATGGCACGGTTTGCTATGAAGATGTTTGTGCTATTTGATCTTAAATGCATCATATTTGACTGCAACCTCATTTAGTAAAACGTGCATCTTCATTGTTCATTTAGGGGATGTTTGGTGGTTGTTGGTAAAGTTGTGTATTTATGACACGATTTGGAAAGTTCTTGTCCACCTCATCAATTTCACTGAGTAATTTTTCTTTGTTTGTTTTTTATTCCACTGTAATCATAAATTGTTTGTTTGGTTTGCAAAATGTAACTTTAATTGTTTGTTTGGAAAGTGTAAAAAGTGGTTATTGTGTGGTCCCTACTCAAATGATTTTATTGGCCTAGCCCCCTCACTTCTGACACATATGTCATCTTTCTTTCAAAATCAGACCATTTTGAAGGGATTTGTGAATCCATGCCACATCAGCATAGTAAATCACTTTACACTATTTTCACAACTACAAACAAACAATTAAAAAGGAAGAAAGCTGACATTGGGATCCACCTTTTTACACTTTCTATCATTTTACATAGTAAAAACTTACAACCATACAGCCCCTTAGAAAACGAAATATGTTACTATCCAGATTTTCTCTTTCAAAAATGCATCCATAATTCAAAGGCTAAATAGCACTTAAATACCTTATAGTTTCATTCCTTAGCATTTATATACCCTCAGTTGTATTTCGTAGTATTTATGTACCCTTAGTTGGTCAAAATTTGCAAGTTAGCACCCTATATTTTACAAACATAAAAATTTTCATCCGAAAGTTTTCATATAATGTTCATATGTTAAATTTAGAGATTTTCAACCATTTATATAGTTTAAATTGCTATTAAACTCACCCAAATTCTAATTTAAATATATCGTAATTGTATTTCAAAAATAGAATTTAGAAAGATTTAAGAATACATTCAACAAACTTATTGGAGAGAAACTTATAAGATTAACATATAAATATTATATGGGAACTTTTGAATAAAATTTTTTATGTTTGCAAAGTATAGAGTATTAGCATGCTAATTTTGGCCAATCCAGGGTATATAAATGCTATGAAATACAACTGAGGATATATAAGTTTTAAGGGATTGAAACCATAATGTGTTTAAATGCCATTTAGCCTAATACAAGTATCAATTATCTTTCACGTTTCTTTCTTGTGAGAAGGTAGCAAGTGTTAGTAGCCAATGTCTGCTTCTGATCTTTTTGTAAAGGAAGCATGGATCAATGAGACATGATGCAGGTTAGAATATGGAGGTGACATTCAGTGGGGACAATTCTCGTAGAGGAGTGACGTAGCCCATAAAGACAGCAGCTATATATTAATCCCTTTCATATAAGTTCCTAATAATTATGGAAAATTAAGAGTTAGTTGGAAGCCAGTTCTACACGTCAATTTGTTAATGATAAAGTAGGAGATCCCAGTGGGTCGATGATCAACGCCTTTATACAAGGCGTGGGACCAGGATCATGTGCCTTCCATCCTTGTGCACGCGTTGGTTTTGCCGGCATTCTTGTTCTTTTTTATTTGTAACTATCCCCGACCGGGGGTGGGCCAAGAGTTCGGCTTGGTCTATTTTTGGTTTTAAAATTTTTGAAACCAAACCAAAGGAAACTGAAGCTTTTCTAAAATTGAACCGAACTGTTGAATTTCGATCGGTTTATTCTCTTTGCACACAACCTTATCCTTGAATATTGTTTTAACACTTAACACCCTTTAATTGGTTTTTTAGGATAACAATTTGCTAGTAACTCTCCTTTCTCTCATGGTCCCTCATAACTTTAGAGCGCTAAGCGCTAATAAAATAGTGCATGAGTGATCAGTAGTGCTATGTACATAGATTAGGGGACCGTCTGCAATCTACCAAGATTTTATTATGTATGAGCCCGGAGTTTGATGATACAGAAAAAAGAGGGGAGAGAGACAGAGTAAGGGATAAAAGTCATGAGCCTTTTTGTCATTTTTCTTGGTCAAGCATGTTGATTATAATCTATCAAAATAAAATCTTAAGGTTAATTTTTTGATGAATTATAATCCTAAATAATTCACTCAAAATATGGTTACCGAACATTCAAAAAATAGATTATAACCTAAAAAGTGGATTATAATCCTCTTTGCCTCAATTGCTAAATATGCTCTAAAATAAGTGTCAAGAGACAAGTCTACATTTTCCTTCCTCCATCATGTGATTTTATATAGAGGACAAGTGGTGATAAATGTACACAAAAGCTATACTACTTTTACACTCCTACGCACAAAAAGTGATATTTTTTCTTATAAATTGCAAAGATAAATTATGAGTTCTTATGGATCATACTTCTTCATGTCTAGGCGTTTTTTCTTGTAAACCGCAAAAAGGTAGGACTTTTTTTGTACTCCTATACACAAAAAGTGGGACTTTCTCTTTGCTAGTTGAGATGCACGTGCAATGCATGTCGTTGAATATCATGATTATGTAAATTGATAAAAATAAAATAACATTTTTTGTGGGATTGATCATCAACTCAATAATCACTCTTTCAAATGAAATATTATCATTATTTTCTTCAACCCAGACTGTCGTCACGTGATCTACTATTTATGAGTTATAAACACATTGATCTAGTACAACATCTCTGTTTATTAGTATGTTGAAATCTTCAAAAGATGGGTGAATATTCAATTCACAAAGAAATTTTGCACATGAATTTACTTACAATATGTCTATTAAACTTTTAGTTGTGGTTTGGCTCATATTCATATTAACTTGTAGTTATGGTTTCACTCATATTTACATTATCTAATATTCCCATTCAATTTTATAGCTCATTTTTCGTACCATAGAAGTAAAATTGAAAGTATGAAGAATTATTTTCTTGCGAAATTAGATCAGAGAGATTATGATATATTTCTCTATGTGCTTTAAATATAAAAAAAAATCCTTTGATGCAAGGTCCATATCAAATCTTGCCCCAAACGGTGTGAATGAAAAATGCTATTATAGCTCACTTCCCTGGGGCAATTGTATTGTATATATGACATATGCAATAATCCCGTGTATTTTCTGGTTCTGACTACAAAATACGCAAGAGTGGTAGTCCCGTGTATTTTCTGACTTTAGTTACTTTTGTAATTAATGTTCCCTAATTACACGGGACTATTAGTCCCGTGTATTTTAAAGATGATTTTTTGTAAATAACCTCTTTTCTTTTTTGCTAGTGTTGACGACATGGCAAAAAGAGGTCAATTTTATTAATTATTATGTAAAACAATCACTTTTGCTAATACTTTTATAAAGTGATATTTTTAAAAAATCTCCTAAAATAAACTGTTAATTCAAAATATGAAATGGGCGAAAAGACCTAAACATACCGTGATTAATTGACTCATAAATAGGGGAAACTATTAATTAAAATAAAACTATATTTAAATTGAATCTAATAAGGTATTTCATAGAATGAAGCATGAAATGGATCCAAGAAATTATTAAAAAAGAATTAAAGAAACTAATTTGAAAAATATGAGATCGAGGGATAGAGAGAGAGAAGACCTCACCAACATGAATTCTATTTCTCTCCGAATATGACAGCGAAATTGGTGGAGAATGAGCAAGGAGAAAAGTGAACAAAATAGGTGACAAAGTGGGCTTTGCTTATATAATTAGATTATTAAGACTTTTGTCATGAAATCTTAAATACATACATATTAGTTCCTAACATCTCTATAATTGCTCATTTACAACGATATTACTATTCAATATTAAACCAATTTTGTTATAAGATTATATGATCCTTTTTAATAATAAATTATAAAAAATATATATGAAAACCTCGATGCTTATAGCTAGTAGTTGGGCTTCATAAAATATGTTAACTTTACATTGTAGCTTGCTATTGGTAATATTGTTGGCAATACCATTACCTTTCCACTTTAGTTTATTATTCATATTTTTTTGATGTAAGTCCTCTTTTGCTAATCACTCAATTGACTATATTGAGTTTTTATAATATTAGATGTTAGAATATTCTCTTCTGTTTAAAAAGTGTTAACATGATTTTCTTAAAAAATATATACACATAGTAGTAATAGTATATACTTCGGTTCAACTCAAATATTAGTTTGAAGTCATTTAGAGTGAGATCTTTTCTACGCTAGAATGATGATATAGTGAGTACACAATCCAAAAATCAAAGAAGAAATTTCTACAAAGAAAAAGTAATTTAATATGTCAAATTAAGAACTAATTTATAAAATATACATGAGCAGTACATATAGCTATAAAAAATAAGGTATATATCTTCATAAAAATTCCATAGTGAGTGACCAAATAATCATCCTAATTTAAGTATAAGTAGTTATTATTTTAGTTACTAATTTGATACGCGTAACTATAAAATATATCTCAAGTAGAAAATAGGAATTAAGATTGTATTATGCTGTAGGTAAATAAATAAATGTTATTATAGCTCATCTTTATATTAATTTAAAAGTAATAATTTAAATTGTTAAGCACTAAATATTAGTTTGTGCGAGAAAGTAAAGTAATTTATGGTCTATATGCCTATATAATCAATCAATCAAACGTATTAAAATTATGATGATCACAATCAAATTATATGATGGGTTCACATTAATATAATTTATAAAAAATAATACACTAAATTCAAAATCCTTTTAACCACTATATAAATTGTTTGAAATTTTTTACGTATATAAACTATATTGCTTAGGAATAGTGATATGCACACTTAACTATGGCCTAATACAGCTTAAGAACTACTTACTCTTCAATGTCATCATTAATTGACGTATATATGCATTACACTAAAAACATAATGAAAATTTAAAAAACTATAAAAAAACACCCTTAAAGTTTTAAAAATCGTAAAAAAAACCTAAAATTTTGTAATTTACAAATATACAAAACTATTAAACATTATATTAAAATCTAGGAACTACAAAAAATCATTAAAAAATTTCAAACTTTGGAATTGTAATTTGCAATATACTAAACTTTAAGGATGTTTTTTTTATAAATTTTAAATTTAATAGATTTTAATTATTTATGTTCTTTTCAAAAAAGTTATAGGTAATATTGCCCATGAAAAGTTTTTCCTAAACCTATACTTTTTAAGGGAGTGTGATATTTTTACAAATTTTTAAAATTTTAAGGGTTGCTAGTAATTTTGTTTCTTCATTTTAGTGTCTATAGGTTAGAAATTCTCATGGTGTTTTTTATAATTTATGAATATTATGGTTTTTTTTGTAATTTTTAAACTTATAGGTCTTTTCTACAAATTATAAATTATTGTAGACAATTTATAATTCCTACATTTTCAACTTACTAATGAGTTTAAAATTCTCTGAATGTTTTTTGTAAAATTTAAATTTTGAGTATTTGTTTGTAATTTTTAAAACTTTAAGGGTGTTCTCTATAAAATATAAATTATGTAGGGGATATTTGTAACTCCTATATTTTCAATGCATTATTAGGTAGGATATTATCAGGGTTTTTATAAATTTTACAAATTTAAGAGTTTTATTTTGCAATTAGCAAAAAGTCTAGAGTGTTTATTACATATTCCATAATTTTTCAGGGGTTGTTTCTATTATTTATAGGTTTTTAGTATGTTTATAAGTTTAAAATTTTGAAGTATTTTTTATAAATTTTAGATTTTAGGGGCGTTTTCTTATTTTTCAAATCATACAAGATACTTTCTCCAAAGTCAATAACTTTCAGTTTTTAGTGAGCACATGATTTTCAGATTTCTCAATGAATTGAAATAAGTAAAATTTATAATTTTTAAGATGTTTTAATAAAATTTTGAATTTATAGAGGTATTTTTATAATTTAAAAAGCTTGGAGGGTATTTTTATAAAGTCCAAAAACTTTTAGTTGCTAGCTAGCATATGTTTTTTAGATTTCTTTGTGAACTGAAACAAGTAAATAATTTGAATTATATCAAACGTATATCCTTTATCCTATAATATATTAAGTCTCATTATGAATAGCATAAATTATTTAATTACCAATTCAAAGAAGATATGATAATTAGAATAGATTAGGATAACAATATAATATTCAAAAAAGTTAAGGATAATATTGACTATAGAAAGATTTTCCTGAACTCATACTTTTAAAGGGAGTATGATAATACACTTATCATTTTATTATAGAGGACCCCTCTGAAATTATCGTAGGGGGTGTGTGTGAATAGGGTATTTGCTAATCTAATCCTATATTAATGCCAATTAAAACTTATTAACTAATATCCTAGCAATTATGATATACAACAAATTATATGCAAGGATATGTAATTAAAAAAGTGGGCGAAATAAACATGAGATAAAGACGATATAGAAAGCAATAAGCAATGAGCACAAATAGTACGCCAAGGTAAACTCAAGCACACAATATGATCATGGAGTTCGGTCATCCTCGACCTACGTCTCCGCTCCTCACTCGCGAGGAGAATCTCTACTATCACAACCGGTTTGCAACATTCACCAAAAACGTTTACAAGTCCACACAATCAGTTTTCTAGCATATAGAAAACTCTTACAATTCTCACACATATAACTACACAATACACCCTCTAAGTGTTGGCCTAGCCCGTGCCGCCTTCCGTAAGTGCTTGGTTTTACCACCTCTCCCTAGTCTATACTACCGATGCCACTCCTTTTAGAATCGACCTTGTCTCTCACCATACACTTCTCCCGGGATCCTTGTGTATTACAATGTGTATCTTACAATAAGCTCAAGTAAAAATGATTTTTTCTCTGCAATGAATGAGAACGAATTATAAGCTCACACTCAATGATACAATCTCACAACCACAATATACTATGTATAAAATACTTCAGCTCAAGTGGGTGTGTGTAATCAATGAGTATAATTAAAAACTAAACTCAATATAAAATATAGCTTAATGAAATAGTTAATCAACAAATATATATATAAAATTAGAAATTGAGTTTAGTAAAACTTCTCTGAAACAAGAGTGACTGAGATGAGAAATTGAAGCCCAAACGAGAATGAATAGATCTCCTCCTCTTGTGAAACTCTCTTCACATAAACACTTCTAAAACAAACTTAAAACACCCTTAAACACTTGTAAGAACTTGTTTAAAACTTTTCTTGGTTGAGTTCAGAAGTTTGAGGGTAAGAGATATATATAGGTTCATAAAACAAACCCCAAAAAACCAAAGAAAGACAAAAATAACAAAATCTCGAAACTAGCCGTTACTATATATGCAACGACCATATTGTAAGTCGACTTATGACAGGTATGAATCGACTTATATAGTATAAGTCGACCTGTTATATTATGAGCAGACTCAACAGATAAAAACACCATCGCGCAATACTTTATAAGTCGACTTCGTACTGTAGCAAGTCGACTTAAAACATGTACAGGACCTAATATGAACAGTAAACATCAATTTTAAACATTGTTTAAAAATATCAAACAAATTCTAAAAAGTGTAAAACTTAGAAATGTTTATAAACATAAAAATGAACATGTTACAAAAAAATCTTCAAATTGCATTTTCTATTTGTGAAAACTCTTCATTTTGTAAAATAGTCCAAAACACGAAGTTTCAACAACACATGATTTTGACACAATATTTTCAAACTACTTTGAAACTTCTCTTAAGTGGATTAATAGAATTTATAAAATAGTTAAAATAGTATAATCAAGTCTTTAATTCATAGATACATTATTTTGTAAACTTACAAAAGTATGAAAACAAAAAACATGATTTCATTGATTTGAATATGTTAAAGCTTGATTTTAATGAAATCATTTCAAGAACGTATAAATATGAAACAAATATGTGTGTATATAACTATATCTATTTGTTTCATATTTATGTGGCTAAAACTTGAAAGCAAATAAAACAAAAACGATGTGTGTGTGTATAATATTGAGCTTGAAATATTTGCATACAAGTATAAACTCCTAAAAACTAAAACACTATACACAAGCTAATGATCTCTCATTGAAGCTCGATCTTAGTTGCGGATGAAGCTTGATCTTGAATCTTTGACTTGAATGTATTTGTTTCATTCTGATATTCCTTCCATCCTACAATGGATATGATCGTGTAGGCGTAAGTCCATCCAACCTCCAATAAGGATTTTTGTGTAGAATACCTAACAATCAAATATAAACACTCGACAAACATTGTTAGGAATTGTTTGTTAATCATCAAAACTAGATTAGATAGTAGGCTCATAAGCACGAGACCTAACACCCTCATAGCATTTTTTTCTTTTTCTATTACTAGTATAGTGCACGCGCTTTGCACGTGAACGTACCTGTTTTGTTTTATGTTTTTAAATTTTTTTAGCTGCAAAATACTAAAATGACTTGTATAGCAATATAAATTCTAAACAATTACAATTTTTTAAATAAATAAATTATACGATAAAATTGTGTATAAAGAACTCTATGATTAATTATTATAGTTTGGTTATAATAATTTATTCATAATTTATTAAAATAAATATAATATATTAAATAATTTATTCTCTTTTAAATATAATAATATTATACATAGCATAAATATAATACTATTATTAACTACAATTTAATTTCATAATTAATTTATTACACTATTAGTAAATAATTTACTAAATTGTATAATTATTAAATTACAATGCAATTTATTAAGTTAAAAAATATTGTTCAATCACTATACTATTAATACTATTACAATTACAATAAATAAAAATTGTTTTTATACTATTATCATACTTTTAAAAAGTTAATAAGATGAAAGGTAACATGTAGTCTTCCATGAGGCTAAGACGTGAAACTCAAAGGTATAAGACATAGGTCTAATGAATTTGTATTATTTTTTATTTTTTATAATTTTAAGTATTATGTAAAGATAAATTAGGTATAAATTTTAAATATTCTATTAAATAACTATCACGCCCCGCTTCCTAAAATACCCGGGAATCGGAACGTGAACAAGCCCGCGATGTATTAGATTAAGGAGAAAAATAAAAATAAATATTTTTCCTCAACCTAATATGCTAAGCGTCAAGCAATATATAAAACAAAGTCACAGGTCCCCGATCATAATAGCGAGAATATAATGAACAACACCGAAGAAAATAAATACATATCATAATGAATATCATCCAGACATAATATTCGGGTCAACATGCCCTTATACATATCTGAACAAATGAATACTGAAGAAATATAAAATACATCGATCAAGCAGAAATGGAAAGAACTACAAAAGTAAACTGGAACCATCAACTAATAAATGAAAAGAATATGCTTCGACTCTTTCTTCTACTCTGTTTACAAGGCACTCCTACTGAGAATCCTTTAGCACCTACTGAACCTGTTCTTCCTCTAAGTCTGACGTACACCAGAGAAAATAGGTGTACGTCAGCGTGTATGGCACACGATAAGATCCCACAAAATAAAAGAATGAATGAAACCCAATGCGAAAAACGATACAACAGAAATGATAAAGAAACGTACAACTAAAAATCCAACAAAATCAACCATGTAACAAGTCGATCATGCAGCTAGCGATCAGAATAATTATCCAAGTAACAGGGTCATACAACTAGATAGAATTAATACTTAAAAATCTATAACAAGAGACGTAGTACGTCAAGCGAAATAGTCCAAACAAGGAAACCCTCATGTATATACCGTATGTCTTAAATTGTAGATAATTAAATATTAACCCCGATCTATGTATGAAAAGAAATACAACTAGCCTATATCTCACAAGAATCCATAGATCATTCAAATAACATGGTCATGTAACTAGTCATCCTATAACAGGTCACTGGTCCACTTCTCACACATAGTCAACGCTCGTATCATCAGATAACTGATTGTTCACAAATCCCCTACGTGCATCCAATACCGCTACACAAACTCGGTCAGAGAACTACACACAATCTGTTTTTAGCTTGGTCCGGACTCAAGCTAAACTCGGGTGAATATCAAATTCACGGACCAAAGTAGCGACACCGATCTATTTTGACCTAACAAATCAACCTTAGTGGCGACACCGATCCATTGGTGCGAGCCTGGAAGATACATCAACAGCCTTATCCGATCACATGAATATTGACTTCCTCATCTCAACTATTCTCGTCTTTCTAAATCAACCATAAACCTCATTGAAACTCGGGTTCACCACCTAAACTCAGTCAACACACTCATACATGTCACTAGGTCTCGTTCATTGTACATAAGCCACTAAGCCATGGATTCTAATGATTCTTAATCACAGAGGTACAATAAATACAAACAATCTGGTACAACGATGACATGGCATATCATGTAATTAAATCATGAACAAGAATCATGAACGACTACAATAACAGTGCAGGATGTAGCTACAACTATCAAATAAATACATATGGAATGTCGAAATTTCCAATCGTCATGATCATAAATTTATTAATTCTGAAAATAATCTTTTTTTTCAAAACAAAATCCTTAACATTTATTTCTTAATAATTTAAAATAATCCTTTTTCCAAAATAACTCTTTTAACTTATTTATTACTATAATGATTCAACATAATCCTTAGAATTATTCTTTCTTCTAAAAACATGTCATATTTAATCAAAATCTAATTGTCAAAATATCCTTTCATCACATACGGCTCAAAATACCTATCATACTCCTCTTCACGAATATCACTACAACCGTAATCAATATCATATAGTATCATTCGTTAACAATCCCATGCAGGTTATAACATATCGTAGTCTATTCTAGGCGATCAATTAACAACAGATATAAATAATGGAAATACAAGTCAAGGGAAGTCGGATCTTACCTCGGGTTTTGTCGAACGAATCGACGTCGACGATGCGGGTCGGATCTGATGCGGTGGAGTGTGGTATCAGAGGGAACTCCAGTGAGGGGTTGTCTGGCGATGAGGCAGTGGGTCGGCGGCTCGGGCAGTGGCGTGGTTGGCGTCGGGGAGAGATGGCGACACGTCGTTGGGGTGTCAGATCTGGCAGCTTGGTAGCGATGAGAGGGAAACGGAGAACGTCGGAGAGACTGTGGAGGCGGAATGACGGGATTGATTGGAGCTGAGGCACAATGAGAGGAGCGGCGACAACGACAGAGCTGTGACAGCGAGCTGGCTATCAGTCGGAGAGGTAGCGGCGGCTGTTGGGCTGGTTGGGGGCTGTTGGAGATGAGTTTGGCTGAGGGTGAAGGGCTATGGGTAGAGATGCTGTCGGACTGGGGAGTCGGTTGGGGAGAAGAAGACGATGGCGGGCTCTAGGGCGGTGGTGGTTTCCGACGGGGAAAGGATGCTGGGCCGGCGATCGTGCTTTTAGGTGTTCGGTGGTGGATCTGGAGCTGGTTGGGCAGGAGGAGGAGCGGGGAGATGTGGTGGTGGCGGTGATGGGGCGGGTCGCTGAAGCTCGAGATGGGGGTGAGGAGATGGAGTTCGATGGGGCTCGTGGGTGATGGTTGACGGCGACGGAGGGGCGCTCGGTGACAGCGAGCAGGCGGAGGAGGGCTCAAGGCGACGTGGAAGGAGGTAGAGGCCGACGACTTCGAGCTCGGGACGGGCGGACGGGGGCTTGGGCGTGCTGGCGGTGGTTCAGCAGTGTGGGTTGTGAGGAGAGAGAAAAGAGAGGGGTTGCATTATCGGCTTGTGAATAGGGGGGGGGGGAGAGAGAGAGAGAGAGAGAGAGAGAGAGAGAGTACGCATATATATAGGGTAGGTTAGGGTTAGAGTTTTAGGGAAAAATAATTATTAAAAATATAATTATTACATTTTAAATCAAAATAATAATGGAATAATTATCTACAAAATAAAATGTACTAATTGTAGTATTACAATCGATTATACGCAATAGTAAAAATAATATAAGAAATTACACAATTAAACAAGAATAATTAATAAAAAAATATAACTACTTATATTTAAAATCAAATAATTATAGGATAATTATCTATATAATAAAACATACCAGTTGTGCTAATACGACAGATAATATGTAACAGTGGAAATAATACAACAAATTATACAAATATTATGTAATTAATAATACAACGTATTATACGAAAATATACGTAATAATAATAATAATACCATGTATTATTCAAAATAATATATAATAGTATTAGTAACACAACGAATAAATTCTAAAAAATTTTACTGCACTAAATTAATTTATAAATATTAATATCATTTAAATAAATATAAAACTTGTGTTTTAAATCATAGAAAATTCTAGAAAAACAAGAAAAATACAATTACACTTTTAAAAATAATGATTAAATATTTTGAAATACTAAAAAATTATTTTAACCAGTATCAAAATTCATGGTCTTTACAATAACATAATTAGATAATAAAATAATTATGTGACTAAAGGTTTTGAAAAAGTTAAATGCATAAGTAATAATAGGTTATATATATTTAGTGAATGATCAAGTATAATTAATGACATATTTGAGAACTATCAAACTTAAAAAGACAAAAATGGAAATCAAAAGTTTTGACAATGCAATCCTCTTTTATATGTAGTATAGATATAGACTACTAGTATAGTGCACGTGCTTTGCACGAAAGCATATATGTTTGCTTTATGTTTTTGAATTTTTTTATTGGCTACAGAATAATGAAATGACTTGTATAGCAATATAAATTTTAAATAATTATAATTTTAATTAAATGAATAAATTGTATGATAAATTATAAATAAAGAACCATGCGATTAATTATTATAGCTTGGATAATTGTTATAATTTATTCATAATTTATTAAAATAATTATAATATATTAAATAATTTCTTTTGTTTTAAATATAATAATATTATACATAGCATAATTATAATACTATTAGTAACAACATTTTAATTTCATAATTAGTTTATTACACTTTTAGCAAATAATTTACTAAATTGTATAATTATTAAATTAGAGTGTAATTTATTAATTCAAAAAATACCATTAAAATTATTATACTATTAATACTATTATAATTACAATAAATACAAATAGTTTTTCAAACTATTATCATACTTTTAAAAGGCTAATAAGATGAAATGTAGCAGCTAGTCCTCCATAAGAGGTGAAAACTAAAGGCATAAGGCATAAGCGTAATGAATATTTTATTATTTTTAATTTTTCTAAAATTTTAAATATTATGTAAAGATAAATTAGGGATAACTTTCAAATTTTATATTAAATAGTATAATTAAATAATAAAATAATAGTGTGACCAAAGGTTTTGAAAAAGTGAGGAAGTGCATAACTAATAAGAGGTTATATATAATTAGTGAATAATTAATTACAATTAATAATATATTTAAGAATTATTAAATTTAAAAGAGTAAAAATAAAAAGTAAAAGTTTTGACGAGGCGATCTTCTTTTATATGCGGTATACAAGTAGATTTTTCACCTGCATAATGACCCGTTTATAAATATACATGATTTTGATAATTGTTATTGTTGGTTAATGCAAAATTAGTGGGTCGTCTCTGCCACCGGATAATGATGATGTAGGCTGTCTAAAAATCACAACAGATAGCTGATCCACCATCAATCACCGATGATAGAAGTTACAATCTGACGACTTCTAGAATGCTATAATTTAAAAACTTTCACGTAGATCGATGAAGGTTACAATCTGATGACCTTTACAATAACCGATGAAAGCTCTAATCAACATCCTTCACAATCAAAATCGAGAGTTACAATCTGATGACTCTCATATTTTTAAGGAGCCAAGATGAAGATTACAAGATGACAATCTTTGCAACGCTCTAACAAAAGAGACTACAAATTGATGGTCTCTTCACATCAAAATACAGAGGTCATCCCTGCATTTCACCATCAAAACGCAGAGGTCATCCCTGTGTTATAACATCAAAACGTAGATGTCATACCCACGTTCCAGAGTCCAAACGCAGAGGTCATATCCAACATTCTAGTTGAAAACGTAAAGGTCATCCCCAGCATTCAAGTCCAGACGCAGAGTTCGTGGACTCAAAACGCAGATTTCATGCAGAGCCCAACTCTGCGTCTCGGGTCCAAAATGTAGAGTTCATGCAGAGCCCAACTCTGCATCCCATGTCCAAAACGCAAAGTTCATACAGAACCCAACTCTGCGTCCCAGGTCTAAAATACAGAGTTCATCTCTGCGTCCCAACTCCGCGTTTCAGATTTACTACGCATCGCGACCTGTGCGTTCAATCACCAAAATAGGCCCAACTGTGCGTTTTAAGTCTAAAACACAGAGTTCGGGCCGCTATTTTTCAGCGTTTGACTCGTTCAAAGCACGAACAGAACGGTTTCAAAACCGTTTCCCCACGATTTGGGGAGCTTTTTAAGGGGCCGGTTACACCCCATTCAGCCCCACTTAGGAGCGAATTAAGGGCGTGGTTACACCCCTTAATCTCCTATATATAGGAGTAAACTCAACTAAATTCGGATCTTTGGATCTTGGAGTATCTTGGAGATATAGAGATTGACTTCTTCGGATCATCTTCGAGCTTCCTATAGCAGATCATCTTGGAGCTTCCTGCAGTGACAAAGTTCATTTGAGCCCTCGGCCTTAGCTTGTCAAACCGATTTTCGGTTAAATCAACTCTTTCATAGAGTATCAAACTCGTTCAGAGTTATCAACTCATCAAGAATTCTTTCAAACTTACCACACAAGTTCTCCATAGCGTCAAATCGTGAGGAGAAGATCACGTTCCAGTGAAACAATATGTTCAGATAGTCAACGAAGAGCAAACTCGACGCGAGCATTCAAGGGAGGCACTCCATCACCACCGTGAAAAACCCAGACTTCAACAAATGGGAGAATTCAGATTAATTCTCCTCTCTTTTGTAATCGAAAATTCAAATTGTAATTGAGATTGAGAGAATACAAATCAAATATATTTCTTTCAATTTTTCTTTTTACTACAAATTTTTCACCAAACAAAAGATGGCGACTCCGCTGGGGAATAGCTTCTCTGATAAAGAAGTGGTGGTGCAATCCAACATCAAGCTCGCTGGAACGACTGTTGAAACTCTGATCATCGAGTTCGATCAAGCCAAGTATGAGGAATTACTCTCCTTCGGATCCCTTAGCCCCAAGGCTATACGTAAGATCTGCAAAGTCTTCAAGGAGATTAAAGCTCCAATTGTTGCTCCTATGCCGAAGGTAGCCCTCTCCTTTAGCCAAGATCACTCGAACAGCCCCTCCTCCGAAGGAGTGGGCTCAGCTTATGCCAAACGCAGCCCTCAGTGGCGTGTTATACAATCAAAATGCAGCCTTCAGGGGCGCGTTTCACAAATTGAACATAACTCTCAGGAGTGCGTTCCAGAACCAAAACGCAGATCTCAAGACTATGTTCCAGAACCAAAACGTAGATCCCAAGACTACGTTTTATCAGTAAAACGTAGACCTCAAGACTGTGTTTCACCAGCAAAACCTGGAGCTCAGGCATGCATTTAGGTAACAAAATCCAATAAAGAACCTGGTGTATACCGTGGAGCTTCGGGCACTGCCCCGAATTCTGCTGGGGGTAGTCTAGCCCCCCGGACCCCCAACCAGGGGCATATCGGCCCCTGGACCCCCGACTCATTGACCGGGTAACAAGACCCCCGAATACTCTGCGTAGCGTGATTAGATTAAGGGGTGGATATAAGAAGTTTATGGATTTAAGGCATCTCAACCAGATTCATGTTCACCAAGAGCCAGTCCTGTCCAATCATGGATTGAGGGTTCCAATTCAAACCTCACGATCAGTGTGTAATTCATCTCGAGTCTTTATAATAGACTTGAGAGTGTTCATATCAAGAGGAAGACCGATGTAACAAGTCATTCGTTCATTCCAATATGAACGACTGATTCTTACGGTCCTCTCAGGATGTCAATACTACTCATATGCAGCCAAACCTTTGGTGTTCAACCAATTAACGAATGTTACCTTGCCTAATCAACAACGACGTTCATACAAGAAGAAGTCTCTAGAGACCGAGTATCCTGGAGTCACTATCAATATGATCGGCAGAGGGAAAGCCTCAGGTCCTAGTCCTGATGACTCTGAGACAAATCGTTCACCAAACGTTCAAACGTTAGAGAAATCACTAGGGAGTTTGAATGAATCTACCAACGCACTCGGAAACGAATAGGAGCTATGCCTCCTATTAACTATCAGAGTTTAGCCAGATGAATCAATTCCAATGATGAAGATTCAGTCATTACGGAGTCTCAATCATCAAGTTCTTTCGTTGAACATGAGAGCTTCACTCATATGGTGGAAAATTCTGAAGATCTCGCAAAGAGGGTTGCTGAGCAGGACTCTATGCTCCGAGCACAGCAAGAAACCATTAATCAAATTCGGGATATGATGGCTCAGATCATTGTAAATAGAGCTAATTTCCAAAAAGTTGAGTTAAAACATTGGCCGAATCCTCTCGGAAAGGAAGATCATCCATATCAAAGGGGAAACAAAGAATGAATGAGACTGCTGAGCAAGAAGCTCATCACGTTGAATCATCCCCCAAAGAAGAGACTGAGAATGAGTATAATCTCTAATCTACCAAAATAGAAGACTTAGAAGCCTACCTCAATGCTATTGCTAACAGAAGCAAGCTCCAAGATGAGGGAGTTGCTAGGCCCCACCCTGCTGAATGAGATGCAACCCCTTATCCTCCAAAATTTAAGGTCCCGATGCTACAAACTTTTAATGGCACGGGATCACTGAATCAACATATCTATCATTTCAAGTAACAAACTGGAAATATGATATCAAACAACGCCATACTGGCTCGATTTTTCATTGGCACCCTCAAGGGAGTTACCTTTGAATGGTTCAGGAAACCGTCTGTCGGATATATCTAAAAGTGGATAAATCTAGAGAGACTCTTCCTATCATGATTCTTTAAAAAAGATACAGAAGTCTCCATCCATACCCTTCTTGTCACTAAGCAGAAGAAGAGGGAGTCCGTCAAAGCATTTGTCAAGAGGTTCCGAAGCATGGCTCTTCGATGTTCGTCAAGTATGACACAGTCTATACTGGTAGAGACCTGTTGACACAACTTGCAAACCGACCTCCTATCCCGAATAGGAGATGCAGAATGCCGTTCCTGGAGACAACTAATCTCTCAAGGCGAACAGGCTCAAAAGATTATTGTTAGGATCAAAGCTGAAGAATAAAGTAGCAGGATCAACCTGAGCAATCGGACCAAGCCTAATCTTCTCAGTCAGAAGGGGAATATACTATAGCCACTGAAGTCAATCCTCTTCAGTAGGATGGCAGGTCCAATGACTATCACGTAACAGTTACCTCTGATAGTCAAACTCGTTAGATAGTGGCTCATTAGGTAATGTGTCATGTCTACCCTTTTCCCCTGTACTTGTTCAAGACCGGGGGTTGGTTTATTTATAGTCCATTGGATTATAAGTAATAAATTTTGAGTTGTTATGTTTAATAGAATACCACTGTCAACCACAAAATCTATCAAAACTATTACGTTAACGGTTACTACTGATAGTCCATCAACTTGCCAATCTTCTTTAATAGGATGATAGGTCCACAAAACTATCATGTTAATAGTTACCTCTGATAGTCCATTAACTTACTAATCTTCTTCAATAGGATGGCAGATCCATAAAACTATCACGTTAATAGTTATCTCTGATAGTCCATCAACTTGTCAATCTTTTTTAATAGGATGACAGATCCACAAAACTATTATGTTAACATTTACCTCTGATAGTCCATTTCTCCAAATCCCCCCACCAATCCTCTTCAATGAGATGACGGGTCCATCAAAACTATCACGTTAATGATTACCTCTGATAGTCTATTCCCTTTAAATTCTCCTGCCAATCCTCTTCAATAGGATGGTAGATCCACAAAACTATCACGTTAACAGTTATCTTTGATAGTCCATCAACTTATCAATCTTCTTTAATAGGATAACAGGTCCACAAAACTATCACGTTAACAGTTACCTTTGATAGTCCATCAACTTACCAATCCTGTTCAATAGGATGACAGGTCCACAAAACTATCACGTTAATAGTTACATCTGATAGTCCATCAACTTGCCAATCTTCTTCAATAGGATGGCAGGTCCACAAAACTATCACGTTAACATTTACCTCTGATAGTCTATTTTTTTTAATTTCCCCCCACCAATCCTCTTCAAATAGGATGACGGGTCCACCAAACTTATCACGTTAATGATCACCTCGATAGTCCAGTTTCTTCAAATTCCCTCACCAATCCCTTCAAGTAGGATGACGGGTCTACCAAAACCATCACGTTAACATTTACCTCTGATAGTCTATCAATTTGCCAATCCTCTTTAATAGGATAACAGGTCCACAAAACTATCACGTTAATAATTACCTCTGATAGTCCATCAACTTGCCAATCCTTTGCAATAGGATGACGGGTCCATAAAACTATCACGTTAATAGTTACCTCTGATAGCTGAACTTTTTAGATAGCGGCTTGCCATGTGACGTGCCTCTATTCTGACTTGATGGATAGTGGCCCATAAGACGATATGTCATGTCTACCCCTCTTTTTCTTTCCCTGCTAAGTCTTAATCAAGACCGGGGGTTGGTTACTTGGAATTTATTGGATTAAGAGTAACAGGTCTTTCACATCATCTAGTTAACATAATACTTCTGACGATCATCACCACCACGAAGTATGAATTCAGTTTGCATCACTCCTAATTTATCACGTTAACAGTACACCTCTAACAATCAACTTATCGATCCTTGTTAATAGGATGATAGGTCCTCAAAATTGCTCAAATTGCAATCTTCTCCAGCAAGATACTAAGTCTTTAAAATCTTATTCAAAACACAAGTATCAAAATTCATCGCTTCTGGTGATAAACTCACATGGCAAGTTTCCCCAGCGAGATGCTAATTCCCAAAATCTTGTGCAAGTCACAAGTACACATTCTCTTGTCACGTTAATATCACATCTCTAACAAATCAACTTATCAATCATCTTTAATAGGATGATAAGTCCACAAAATTACCTCGATCGTAATATTCTTCCTGTCATGTTAATATCACACCTCTGACAAATCAATTTATCAATCCTCTTCAATAGGATGATAAGTTCACAAAATTTCCCTGATCGTAATATTCCTCTTGTTACATTAATATCATACCTATGACAAACCAACTTATCAATCCTCTTCAATAGGATGATAAATCCACAAAATTGCCCCAATCGTAATATTCTTCCTGTCATGTCAATATCACACCTTTGACAAATCAACTTATCAATCCTCTTCAATAGGATGATAAGTCCACAAAATTATCCAGATCGTAATATTCTTCCTATCATGTTAATATCACACATCTGACAAATCAACTTATTAATCCTCTTCAATAGGATGATAAGTTCACAAAATTGCCCCGATCGTAATATTCTTCCTGTCATGTTAATATCACACATCTGACAAATCAACTTATTAATTCTCTTTAATAGGATGATAAGTCTACAAAGTTGCTCTGATCGTAATAACTTCCTATCATGTTAAAACCAAACCTCTGACAATTAACTTATCAACTCTCGTCAATAGAGCGATAGATCCTCAAGGTTGCTCCAATCGCAACAATACTCATCAAGTTAATATCACACCTATGACGATCAAATCAACTTATCGACTCTCTTCAATAAAGCGATAGGTCCATAAAATACTATTAGGTTAACATCACACCTCTAACAGTCAAACCCCCTAATGAACTTGTTAATTTTTTTCGACAAGAATAACAAGTTTTTATTATAAAATCCCCATCGGATTAAAAAATTTCTAGAATTATCCGAGTGCTAATGAAGAAAATTTCTTAATTTCATTCTAAGTGAAAATTCATGCTAAGTAAATACTACGTCTTTGGCACATTCAACTTTCTTTCAGTGTTTCAAGTGAACATATAACACAAGAAGAAATAGTGACAAAGCACCGTATTCAACATCGTGGTAGGTCGTTATTAATAACTCCAAAATTCGTGCCTTACACGTACGGGTAACTTTATCCCAAATCCTAAATATGAATAAGCCTACGTCTAACACGCATTGCCGGTTAGTCTTTTGCTGCGAAAAAGATACCAAAATCCATGCCTCACACGTATGGGGAACTTTATCCCAAATCCTAAGTAGGGATAATCCTATGTCTAATACGCATTACCGGTTAGTCTTTTGTCGTGAAAAAGACACCAAAATCCATACCTCACATGCATGGGGGACTTTATCTCGATCCCTAATTAGAGATAAGTCTACACCTAACACGCGTTGCCGGTTAGTCTTTTCCTATAAAAATGACAAAGTCTATATATTCAAAATCATAGCATCAAGTCTAAGAGGGTTCATTCTCTTAGCACAACATTACATGTGGAACGGACTTAGATAATCCATGTAAGGACCATGAATTTTGATACTAGTTAAAATAATATTTTTGTA
>BQKN01054099.1:0-13880 GCA_022839385.1 Asparagus kiusianus | reverse complement strand
ATGTGGAAGAGTTTGGGTATTAAAAAAATTATATTATCTAATCTGGTAAAGTAGGATAATATAAGTTAAGCCTATACATGAAATTTATTTTAACTAACACACATGTGTAAATATTACAATTAGCATTGAGATCTAAGATATGTGTGATATTCTCTTTGATTTTTATACAAATAGTATCTATTTAAATAAAAATAGTATAATTAAACTTTATGATCTGAAAAAAGATCAAATATACAATATAAGTAATTGCTTTAAAATAATCTAATCTAATATAATACGAAGAAAATAGATGAAATGATGTAAAAATTGTTGCAATTTCATAATTCATAATTTTAAACAATCTAAACTAATCTAGTAAGGAGAAAATAACAAAGTCACATATTTGTTAAAGGAGATAAAGTGCTATAAAAACTATTGTAATTTCTGATATGAGAAAAAGATCAAACATACAATATAATTACTTGCATTAAAATAGTATAATCTAATCTAATAAAAGAAAATAGATAAAAGTATTGTGAAAATTGTTAATATTTCTTAATATAAAAAATCAAATATACAATATAATTAATTGCTTTAAAATAATCTAATATAATCTAATAAGAAGAAAATAACAAAGGCAAATATATGTAGAAGGAGATGAAAGTGCACGAAAATTGTTATAGTTTCTTGGCTTATAAACATTGGTATGTGATGTTGCATGTGAGAGGATAACAATTATAAATAGAGTTCTATTTAAATCATAATAGTATAATTAAACTTTGAAACTAATTATGTAGTACCGTGGACTACTTAAATTTTAGTTGATGAGAGATCGCCACGTTGTGTCCTCATATCGCAGACGTTTGTTTTAATTTTTTATTTTTATAAATTTAGAATGATTTTATCTCTTTAATTTGTTTGGTGAATTTTGCAAATATCACGTCCACATTATGTACATTTGTAGATTTACGTTGTTCCGGGGTTCGACCTCTGGGGTGGACATTATTTGTCTCACTTATTTTTTTGGTTTTTGCATATACGTCGTTCAACTTGTATACATTTGTAAATTTGGCATTTAATAATTTTATTTAGGTTTATATTTCAATTTAAACTATATTCTTATCTTCATACAATGTATATCTAATAAGAATTTATCAATTTATCAACTTACTCCTACTTAATGGATTAATTTGAATTTCAAGGGTATTTTTGTCTTTCAAAAGATTTTCCCGAACTTGTGCTTTTAAAGAGAGTATGATATAATATGATATGATATGAGAAAATCCCAAAATTAAGTGATATCACATCCCACAAGATCATACATAGTTTCGTGCCAAAAAAGAAAAAAAAGAGATTAGCTACTGTTAACTGTCTCTTTCGATACATACATTTTTTTAATATAAATTTCTAGAATTTAGTTTGATATTATACATTCAAATTATGTACTTTTTGAGTTAGGGGCTATTTGGTTGGTTTCCTAAAAATCAAGAAAAGGAAAAGATACATGGAAATCAATAAAATACAAATTTTCATCCATTTTCATCCCTAAAACTTACCACAACATCCAATAAAATATTATTTTTATCCCACAACTCATCTCATATCATCTCCTAAAAATAAACCAAACACAAGAAATGTGTCACATCATCCAACTCATCTCATCTCCATCTCATCCCATCTTTAAAAATCACACACATCATCCAATAATATGGTGACAGCTCATCTCATCTTATTAACATTTCATTTCCACACATTTCCTCAAAAAAACCAAGGAAATTGATTTCCTTAAGTGTGAGTTACATAATCCAATAATATAATGACAACTCATCTCATCTCATCTATTTTCTTATTTTTAAGAATGAACCAAACACAAGAAAAGAACCTATTACAGAAAATATGTTTCTTATAATTCATTTCCTTATGTTTTTAGCCAACCAAACAACCTCAAAACAAATTTTCTTAAACAATCACCCACATCATCAAATAATAAGGTGATAACTCATCTCATCTCATCTCATCTCTCATTCTTTGATTTTCTTCTTTTTTTAGCTAACCAAACAATCTTAAAACAATTTTTTTTAGAAATAGGTTTCATATTCTTTGATTTCCCTCTTTTTTTAAGCAAACAAACAACCCCTTAGGATCTTCAATCCTTCAAGCTATTTTTTATGGAAAAAACATGAAAACACATCCAAATAAACAAAGGGGTTTTCAGATATTATCCCCTTAAATAATAAGTAATTTGTATTAGCCGCTTAAATCTTCATATTTTGATATTAGTCTCTCAAATAGCTTTGGTATGTTGATATGAGCCCCTATGGTGATGTTCGTACTTTGATATTAGCCCCTCAAATAGCCATGATGTGTTGATATGAACCCCTCATATTAACACATGATAGTCACTTGACGGCTTATATCAAAATATGGAGATTTAAGGGGCTAATATCAAATTATTATGATGTAAAGGGCTAATATATAGAAAAACCATAAACAAATGAAAAAACCCACAAGTGCAGCAAATAATTTAAAATCAAACACTTGTTATGAAATAATGTGGATGTCCATTTAGTTTCCCAAGAAGTTGATATTCCCATAGTACATTAATCTTCTTCCTAGAATAACACAATGCATATTCTTGAAAAGATTAAGTTCATGAATGAGTAATTAATATGATTCATGTATCATCATCTTAGTTTGTATATAAATAGAGGTATTCCTATCTCACTTTGGATTAGCAATGAAGAATGAATAAAATAAAATTTTTCTCCGCTTCTCGTCTACCTTTTCTTCTTTTCTTCATTAGTTTTACAACATGTTATCAGCACGAGACTCTACCATTGAGACAATCTTCTTCAAGTCCATTAGATTCATCGTTGGGATGTGTTCATATTTTGGATAAAGTTTCGATGTATAATTTCTCTTTCCAATTTAATTCATTTTTCACTATGACTAATCTTACAAAATAAGAATTTACGCCACTTGATATTTCTGGAAAGAACTACTTATCTTGGATGTTAGATGTTGAAATACATCTTGCTGCAAAAGGTCTTAAAAATACTATTATAGAAGAAAATGAGACATCAAATCAAGATCGTGCCAAAGCTATGATTTTCCTTCGCCATCATTTGGATGAATGATTAAAAACTGAATATCTAACTGTGAATGATCCACTTACTATGTGGAATAATTTAAAGGAGAGATTTGACCACCTGAAGTTGGTCGTGCTCCCAAAAGCCTGGTATGACTGGCTTCACTTAAGGCTACAAGATTTTAAATCAATCAGTGAGTATAATTCTGCAATATATAAAATTACCTCTCAATTGTAATTGTGTGGAGAAAATATCACTGATGACGATATGTTAGAAAAAAATATTCTCCACCTTTCATGCCTTGAATATGCTCCTATAGCAGCAATATTGAGAGAGAGGATTTAAGAAATACTCTGAATTGATTTCATGCCTTCTTTTGGCTGAACAAAATAATGAATTATTATTGAAAAATCATGAATCCCGGCCTACTGGTTTTAGCCCATTCCCTGAAACGAATGTAACTAAATCTCAAAATCATGGTCATGGGCGTGGACATGGCCATGGAGGAGGCCGAGGACGTGGTCGTTCGCGAACGAGGTCATGACATATATGTGCCTAATAATCACATTGATCATAGCCGTGGTAGAAGACAAAACAACTCCTAGAAATGGGATAATAATGATAAGAAAAGTGAAGAAAAGAAATATTATGAGGAAATATGCTACCGGTGTGGAATAGAAGGCCATTGGTCCCGTACTTATCGTACGACAAAACATCTTGTTGATCTCTATCAGGCATCATTAAAAAAAAAGGCAAAAATACCGAGACAAATTTTATTAATCAAAGCAATGTTTATGATGATCTTGATGATATCACATACCTCGATGTAGTTGATTTCATTGAGCAACCTAAAGTTGCGAAATGATCCCATGATAAATACCCGACATTTTAAATTTTGTTATTTTTGCATCTTTTATGTAATTTTCTTTATGAATTTTGGACTTTATTGATATTTACTTTTGTTAGTAATTTTCGTTGTCGTTTCTTCCTGAAGAAGAAATGGATGCTAAATATTTGGGATCAAACAGTGGTGATGATAATACTTGTCTCATTGATAGTGCTACTACACACACTATACTTAAAAACATGAAGTATTTTTCTTATTTGAAAATGGAAGAAACAAATATTAACACAATAAGTGGTAGTGCTAAATTGATTAATGGCTCCGGAAGAGCCACTGTATTTCTCCCTGAATGAACTAAAATTGTCATAAATAATGCACTACTCTTGATAAAATCTTGAAGAAATTTGCTAAATTTTAAAGATATCCGACGAAATGGATATCATATCGAGACAATGAATGAGACAAATGGTGAATACTTATTGATTACAAATACCATTTCTGAAAAGAAATGCGTATTAGAAAAGCTATCTTCTCTATATTCTGGGTTATATTATACAAAAATAAGTGCAGCTAAAATTTATCACCTTATAGACCATAAGTCTACCAATCCTAATGATTTTATGATTTGACATGATCGCCTTAGACATCCTGGTTCTATAATGATGAGGCGATTAATTACAAATTCACATGAACATTCATTAAAAAAATCAAAAAAATACTAAATTCTAATGAATTCTCATGTGTTGCTTGCTCCTAAGGGAAGTTAATTGTTAGACCATCACTAACGAAGTGGGGACTGAATCCCTTGCATTTTTAGAAGAAATTCATGATGATATATGTGGGCCTGTAGATTCACCATGTGGACCATTTAGATATTTTATGGTGCTAATTGATGCATCAACAAGATGATCACATGTATGTTTATTATCTAGTCATAACCTGACGTTTGCGAGATACTTGCTCAGATAATTAAATTGCAAGCACAATTTCCTGATTATCCCATTAATAAAATTCGTCTAGATAATACCGTTGAATATTCATCACATGCTTTTCATGATTATTACATGTCTATTGGAATAAGTGTTGAACATCCTGTAGCTCATATTCATACAAAAAATAGTTTAGCCGAATCATTTATTAAACAGCTTCAATTAATTGCAAGACCATTGTTAATGAGGTCTAAACGACCTCTATCTGCTTGGGGACATGTTATATTACAAGCAGCAACACTTGTAAGAATTAGACCGACAAGTTATCATACTTATTCTCTCTTACAATTAGTTCTTAGCCATGAGCCCAATATTACTTATTTAAGAATTTTTGGTTGTGCGGTATACGTTCCTATTGCACCGTCTCAACGTACTAAAATGGGCACTCAAAGAAGATTAGGGATATATGTCAGGTATGAATCACCTTCTATAATTAACTATGTTGAACCATTAACAAGTAACTTATTTACTGTAAGATTTACAGATTGTCATTTTGATGAATCACATTTCTCGACATTAGGGGGAGGTAAAGATCAATCGAAAAAGAAAATTACTTGGAAAATATCATTAGACTTTCTTGATCCTCATACAAAAGAGTGCAAACCGGAAGTTCAAAGGATTATACATTACAGAAAATTGCAAACCAATTATCGGATGTTTTTAGTGATTCTAAAAGAATTACTAAATCGCATATTCCAGTAGAAAATGCTCCGATTAAAATTGATATCCCAGAAGGACAAATTAAAAGTGCTAACGAATCTAAAGTACGCCTGAAGCGTGGTAGACCTCTTGGTTCCAAAGATAAGAATCCTCGAAAGAAAAGATGATCAAATGATCAAAATATTGCTAATGACAAAATTCAACCTCCTGAAGAGGTCGCTCCTGAAGAGCCAACTTCTGAAGAGAGTGAAACTATAGAAAATTCAATAAATTTTGTCATTACAAGAAAGAGTTGGAACCAAAGAGAAGTAATTGTCGATAATGCATTTGCATATAATGTAGCACTTGATATTATGAATGAAGACGAGGATCATGAACCCAGATCGGTTGATGAATGTCGGTGAAGAAATGATTGGTCAAAATGGAAAGATACAATTCAATGTGAATTAGATTCACTAGCTAAACGAAAAGTTTTTGGATCTGTAGTCCAAACACCTGAAGATGTAAAGCCAATAGGATATAAATGAGTATTTGTGAGGAAAAGAAATGAGAAAAATGAAATTATGAGATATAAAGCAAGACTTGTAGCCCAAGGATTTTCACAAAGACCGGGATTTGATTATGATGAGACATATTCTCCAGTAATGGATAAAATTACATTTAGATATCTTGTGAGTTTAGCAGTACATGAAAAACTTGATATGCGTCTGATGGACATAGTCACTACTTATTTATATGGAACATTAGATAATGATAGCTATATGAAAACCCTTGAAGGATTTAGCATGCCTGAAGCATGTAAATCAAATCCTAGAGAAATGTACTCCAGTAAGTTGCAAAGATCTTTGTATGGACTCAAGGAATATGGACGAATGGGGTATAACCGTCTTAGTGAATGTTTAGTCAAAGAATGTTATACAAATGACCCTATATGTCCATGTGTTTTCATAAAGAGGAATGGATCAAATTTTGTGATCATTGCTGTATATGTTGATAATCTTAATCTGATTAGAACTCCTGAAGAGCTCCAAAAGGCGATTGAATATTTAAAGAAAGAATTTAAGATCAAAGATTTTGGTAAAACTAAATTTTGCCTTGGTTTACAAATTGAGCATTTAGAAAATGGGATTTTTGTTCACCAAACTGCTTATACTCAGAAGGTATTAAAACGATTCTACATGGATAAAGCACATCCATTAAGTACCCCAATGGTTGTCAGGTCACTTGATCCTGCTAAGGATCCTTTTAGACCAAAAGAAAAAGATGAAGAGATTCTTGTTCCTGAAGTACTATATCTCAGTACAATAGGTGTACTAATATATCTTGCTAATTGTACAAGACCAGATATATCAATTTCTATAAATTTATTAGCAAGATTTAGTTTATTTCCTACAAAACAACATTAGAACGGTATAAAGCATATTTTTCACTATCTTTAAGGAACAATTGATCTTGGCTTATTTTATTCTTATAACTCTCGACATGAATTGCTTGGATATGTTGATGCTGGGTATTTATTTGACCCGCATAAAGCAAGGTCTCAAACTGGTTATTTATTTACATGTGGTGACACCGCTATTTCATGGCGATCTACGAAACAATCAATTGATGCCACTTCTTCGAATCATGCTGAAATAATTGCAATTTATGAGGCCATTCGAGAATGTATTTGGCTAAGATCAATGATCCACTATAACCGGAAGAATAGTGGATTGTCTCTTGAAAATGAAAATCCTCCAACTATTTTGTTTGAAGACAATGCAGCTTGTATAGCTTAATTAAAAGGAGGATATATTAAAGGAGATAGAACAAAAAAAATTCACCAAAATTATTCTTTACACATGATTTGCAAAAGAATGGTGAAATCGTTGTGCAACAAATTTGATCGACTGATAATCTAGCAGATTTATTCACCAAGGCATTGCCAACTGTAACTTTTGATAAATTGGTAAAAAATATTAGAATGCGTCGGTTGAAAGATCTCAAATGATATTTGAATCAGGGAGGAGAAACTAATACATAAAAAAAGTGTACTCTTTTTCTTTTCACTAGGGTTTTTTCCCACTGGGTTTTTTCCTAGTAAGGTTTTAACGAGACATATTCTTTGTGTAATATTGGACCTCCAATGGAGAGTGTTATGAAATAATGTGGATGTCCATTTAGTTTCCCAAGAAGTTGATATTCCCCTAGTATATTAATCTTCTTCCTAGAACAACACAATGTATGTTCTTGAAAGACTAAGTTCATGAATGAGTAATTAATATGATTCATGTATCATCATCTTAGTTTTTATATAAATAAAGGTATTCCTACCTCACTTTGAAATAACAATGAAAAACGAATGAAGTAAAATTTCTCTTTACTTCTTGTCTACATTTTCTTCTCTACTTCATTAGCTTTACAACAACACTCTCCTTACCAGAATACTTTTTAAAAAAGATGGAGGATCTTTGGGTCAAACCACATCGTCATCTTTAGAATGCATTTAAAATCTCCTTATTCACCGTACGTAAAAAATGATAATAAATCTGGCCTAATATTAATTTACGATAGGTAGAAAAATCCAATCTTAAAACTGCGCAATGGAGGAGCAAGATCCAATAAGAAAAAGAGGTTTTTGTCTTTAGGCACATTTGTTTACCTAGCTTTATCTTTAAACCAAAGTATTATTATTTGTATCTTTAAGCCCAACTATCTTTTGGTATTTATCTTTAAACCCAATTCTAAAATACAATACTCTCAGACATGGGTCTCTCTATATATTTTTCTTAAATTCCAATGTTAGCCTTCATGTAAGTGGGCCCCCTCCCACCCTCTCTTGCTGTAACTAGTGGGAAAGCTTCCCCCTCTCTCCCTCCGTCTTCTCTCTCTCTCTCTCATCCATTAATTCTCACCAACTTCCTTCTCTCTCTCCCTCTTCATCTCCCATTCTCTCACTCCATTAATAAAAATGAACACTCTCTCCTAACCCATCAATTAATTCTTACCAACTTTCTTAGCATTTGAAGGTAGAATTTTTTAATTTACTCCACTACCAATTTTGCAATTTATTATGATCATTTTATGCATGATAATTATTTGATATGTTAGTTAAATGAGTTCATATTTTTTTTAATTTGTTATTTTTGGTAAAATGTTAGTTAAATGAGGTTTTGTAATTAACCACCCATTAATTACACATTATTATTTCACATTAGTTATTTGACATGATTATTTCACACTAATTTCTTATTATTATTTATGAATTCATAAAAAATAGTTAAAAATTAGTTGTAGCACGTATCACGTACGTATAACATGTTATCATGTAAGTATAGCATGTTAACCTGTAAGTATAGCATGTTATATCATACATATAGCACGTTCTCCTGTAAGTATAGCACATTAACCTGCAACTATAGCACATTATCATGTAAGTATAGCACGTTAACATGTAAGTATAGCACATTATCATGTAAGTATAGCACGTTAACCTGTAAGTATAACACGTTAACCTATAAGTATAGCACGTTATCATGCAAGTATAGCACGTTAACTTGTAAGTATAGCACGTTGTATTGTAAGTATAGCACGTTAACCTGTAAGTATAGCACATTATATTATAAGTATAACATGTTATATCATAAGTATAGCATGTTATATCATAAGTATAGCACGTTATATCATAAGTATAATGTATTAACCTGTAAGTATAGCACGTTATGTTGTAAGTATAGCACATTAACCTGTAAGTATAGCAAGTTAACCTATAAGTATAACACGTTATGTTGTAAGTATAGCACGTTAACCTTTAAGTACAACACATTATGTTATAATTATAGCACGTTAACATATAAGTATAGCACATTATATTGTAAGTATAGCACGTTAATCTGAAAATATAACACGTTATCATGTAGCAGTATTTTAGTTGTATTGATTTTATGTGTCTATATTTGATGAATTTTTTCTCTAAATTTGTTTATTTTTGGTGACAAATATAGATGGATGAAGAATTTTATAGCGCATTGATGAATTTTAGAGGAAACAATCACTTTTTAGAATTAAATATCAATGGGAGTTACAAAGATTTGCCCGTTGCAGTCCAAAGCCTAATTGCTTGCAGTGAAAGTACGATACAGTTGGCTTATAAAGTACCCCACACACAAGAACTTTATGTTCGTGTATGTGATGATGATGATGTCTCGATAATGTTCAATGTACATCGAAATTGCATGGAGAATATTGTTGTCATGAACACTGAGATGAATCGAGAGATATTATTTGGGATATAAGCTAACAATGTCCATATAAGGTAATTTCCACTTTTGTTATAGTTTCGTACTTTAACATTATCACTTTCTTAAGTCTTGTATAATTTTCTATGTAGTAATCTATATATCCCCTCTAGTGACGAACATGTTTCTCATTCACAAAATCCATCGTATTCACAAAATATGTGTCGGGAAGTTGAGAGCTCTAGTATGATTCCTATTGCATGGCATAATGCTATTAGAAGTGTTGGTCAAGAGTTTGATGATGTTGAGCATTATCGACAGAGTTTAAGTAATTATTCTATTGCACGAGGATTTAACTTTAAATTTGTAAAAAATGAACACAAAAGGGTGACAGCAAAATGCAAGGCCGCTAACTGTGAATGGATGGTTCATTGCACCCGTCATAGAGATAGTGATCGATTCTATGTGAAAAAATATGTAGTTCTCATAGTTGCTTGGGAGGAGGCATAGGGAAGGAAGGATATCAACGGGCATCTCGTAAGTGGAATGTTAATCATCTCAAGACCATATTGAAGAAACAACCCACTTATCACCCAATTGATTTTCAGAAGAAGCTTAAAATAGAATTTGATTTGGACATCCCTTATCATAGAATTTGGTGGGGAAAAGAGCTAGCTCAACGTGAATTGTATGGTGATACTAAATTTTCATATGACCAACTCCGATGGTATAAGGATAAAGTTATAGAAACTAATCCGGGATCAATTGTTCACTTAGAGCATGAAGACGAAAGATTTACACGAGTATTTGTGTCTTATTATGCTTGTTGGAAGGGGTTTATGGAGGGATGTAGGCCAATGTTATTCTTGGATGGTACACATTTTTTTGATAGGTATGGTAAAGTTCAATCTAATCAAAACTTGCATTAATGTATTATTTCATATTATACTTTGTTTCATGATTGTTCTTTTCTTTTTTAGGTATAAAGGAACCTTACTTACCGCAACTGGTCTAAACGGAGATGGATGTATGTTTCCCGTAGTAATTTGCATATGCGGGATGGAGAATAAGAGTAATTGGGAATGATTTTTGGAATGCATTCAAGACATTCTCTTCAATGATGAAGATCCATATACTCCAGATGATGAACTCGTGTTAATCTCCGATAGGAACAAAGGACTTCAGAATTCTGTGAAGAAATACTTTCCATGGTCACATCACTCATATTGTATTCGTCACCTTTTGGCTAATTTTACGAATAACCTATCGAAAAAAGGCATTATACCACCTTTACGAGATGAACAAATTATGAAGAGGGCTGCTTATGCATACACTTCTCATTCCTATAACATTAAATGCAACACGCTACGGAACAAATCAGAGATCGCCTATTACAAAATGTTGAGGATGAGTCTAGAAAATTAGGCTAATTGTTATTTTCCTGGGAAGAGGTTGAAATTTAAATTTATGCAAAATTTTAAATACAAATTTTTGAGATATATGTTCCTGCTATACTTACTATTTATTGATATGTAGATATGGATGGTTGACATCAAATGAGCGGAGTCGTTCAATTCTTGGATCAAAGAAGCTCGTTATTTGCCAATTACCCAAACAACTGATAATATTTGCAAGAAAATAATGAGGATGAGTTTTGAAAGGCGGGAGGCATCCCACAAGTGGACATACCGCAAATGCTACTCCTTTACTCCTATATGGACAGGCGGGAGGCATCCCACAAATTCTGCACGGTTATTCGACAGAATATGGACACCCTTTACTTCTATATTTCCCACTACTTTAGTGTGAAGACATAACACAAATGCTACTCCTTTCCGATATACCCAATTCCTAACAATGACAAGCCATGTATAGATGATGAAAATATGGTGATTTGGCCACCGACAATATCAATTCTTCATGGAAGACTAAGGACAAAGCACTTTCCTTCGGAATTAAATCCGGGCAAAGAGTTAAAATATAGTAGATGCCAACAGTATGGTCACAACCGTAGAACATGTAGACAATCTATTGTAGACTAGATATATTCTACGCTATACTTTTGGATAGAAGACATGCTATACTTTTGGACATGTTAACATGATATACTTTTGGAACTATAATTTTGTCATGTAAGACATGTTATACATTTGGATGTAAGACATGTTATACTTTTGGATGCTATACTTTTTTTTATCAATGAAAGACATGCTATACTTTTGTCATAATTTTGGATGTAGGATTTGTGTTTGTTATCATAATTTTGGATGTAGGATACTATACTTAGAATATAACATGCTATACCTATAACATAACGTGCTATACTTATAGGATAATGTGCTATACTTTCAACATAATGTGCTATACTTATAGGTTAACATGCTATACTTACAGGTTAATGTGCTATACTTACAACATAACGTGATATACTTACAGGTTAACATGTTATACTTACAGGTTAACGTGCTATACTTATAGGTTAACTTGCTATACTTATGATATAACGTGTTATACTTATGATATAACGTGCTATACTTACAATATAGCATGCTATACTTATAATATAACATGCTATACTTACAGGTTAACGTGCTATACTTATGATATAACGTGCTATACTTACAATATAATGTGCTATACTTACAATATAATGTGTTATACTTATAATACAACGTGCTATACCAACATATTAACGTGCTATACTTACAGGTTAACGTGCTATACTTATAACATAACGTGCTATTCTTACAACATAACGTGCTATACTTACAACATAAAGTGCTATACTTACAATATAATGTGCTATACATATAATACAACGTGCTATACTCACAGGTTAACATGCTATACTTACAACATAACGTGCTATACTTACAACATACACTGCTGGAAATTTAACTTTTAGCGACGGACAAATCCGTCGCTATAGGTCCATTTTCCGTCGCTAATAGTTTTAGCGACGGAAAAAATAATATTCCGTCGCTAAAATATCGACGCTATAATAGGGGTGCCTAAAACGACTTTTAGCGACGGACAGTCCGTCGCTAAATATTAGCGACGGATTATTAGCGACAGAAAATTGGTCGCTATTTTAAAATAATAAAAAATTAAAAAACAATAGCGACGGATTTTTCGTCGCTAAAAATATAATAGCGACGGAAAATCCGTCGCTAATGTACTTTTTAGCGACGGAAAATCCGTCGCTATTGTTTCTGGAATATGCACAGATCTGACTTCGTGCACGTTTTCCGTCGCTAAATAATACTTTAGTGACGTAATTTCCGTGGCTAAAATTATTTTTAGCGACGGAAATTCCGTCGCTAAAAATTTAAAAATAAGAAATTAAAAAAATATTTTGAAAATTGAAAATACCCTGTACAATATCGATAATAATTTTTAAAAACCTGTTCAATCAGCAGAAGAAAGCTTCAATCTCACGCAAATATCACATCTCACGCATATATCACACATTTAATTCAATAAAAGCAAGTAAAAGTTTCTCGACAGGTACATAATAAGTATTGTTTATACAACACAAGAAATTGTTTTCAAAGTTATATTAAGGACAATCAATCCTCCTGATCATCATCATCCTCATCCTCAACACCAGCCACATTATGACTACCCCCGGCTGCACCTTGTGAAGAAGTCCCGGCCTGTAAATATAAATTAAATGTTAACAAGTGTGTGTGTAAACGTTAATAAGAGTATAAATATAAATATACTACAACACAACACCACAAAATCATAACACAACAACACAACACTACACCACAACACCACAACACTACACCATCACAACACAACACTACACTGCACTGCACAACACATCACCACACATCACACCACAACACCACCACAAATCCTCCAACCTCACCCACCAACCAACAACACTCCCCCTCGCCCTACCTCTCCCCCCCTCAACCACCACCACAACAAAATCCCCACTCCTCATCCTCAACCACAAATCCTCCAACCTCACCCACTAACCCACCAACCAATACCACCAACACTACGCACGCATACACCAAAATATGAGTGTACAGTGTGTGCAATTTCTATGTAATTAGCGATATAAAAGTTACGATAACCCCAAACCCTA
>BQKN01054090.1:7391-24733 GCA_022839385.1 Asparagus kiusianus | reverse complement strand
AGGATCGTCTCAAACCTCCCATTTGGTCAAACCTTCCTACAGTTAGGGCCAAAACCAAAATCCCCTCTCGATTCCTCCAATGAACGATAGGTCCGCTTTCAAATCGAGTGATCAAACCTTCCTACAGTTAGGGTCATCTCAAACTCTCGCTTGGTCAAACCTTCCTACAGTTAGGACCAAAACCACAATCCACTCTCGATAAACGAGAAATTCATCTTTACCTCAGTAATCAAACCTTCCGACAGTTAGGGTTATCCGAATCTCTTCGATTCTCGGAGTGGAGATCCCACTTTTAGTTTCACCTTTTCGGATTCTGGGGGTAGAGATCCCACCTCGAGTCTCCTTTTCAAATTGGGAATAGAATATAAAATTTTTCCTTTCCCACACCAATCTTTTCCAAAAGTTTATCAGTTTCGGATTCATTCTAGGAAGTTTATCCCGAATCCTAAGTAGGGATAAGTCTGCGCTTAACACGCGCTGCCGATTTAGTCTTTTTTCCGCAGAAAAAGACACTAGAGTTCGATTCTGGGGTATTTTATCCTAAAACCTAAGCAAGGATAAGCCTGCGCTTAACACGCGCTGCCGGTTCGTTCTTCACCGTTGAAAAGAACACTCGTCCACATATTCAACATTGTGGCAGGTTGTTATTAATAACACCAAAATCCATGCCTCACACGCATGGGGAATTTCATCCTGAATCCTAAGAAAGGATATGCCGACGCCTTACACGCGTCGCCGGTTTAGTCTTTCGCCGATTGAAAAAGACACCAGGGTCTAAACCTGGGGAATCTTATCCCGAAGTCTAAGAAGGGATAAGCCAACGTCTAATACACGTTGCTGGATAGCCTATTCCCATAATAATGGCAAAGTCTACATATTCAAAGTTGTAGCACAAAGTCTAAGGGAGTTCATTCCTTTAGCACAACGTCACATGCGGAACGGACTAAAACAATCCGCATGTAAGCCCGACTCAAACGGTAGTCGGTAAGAGCATCTCAAACCCGTTGAAGGCTGGGGGTTAGCCAAAAACCCTAAAGTCAACGCCTAACACGCGTCGCCGGGTAACCTATTCCCGTAAAAAATGGTAAACTCTATGTATTCAACATCATAGCACAAAAGTCTAAAGGAGTTCATTCCTTTAGCACAACGTCACATGCAGAACGGATTTAAACAATCCGCATGTAAGCCCGATTCAAACGGTAATCGGTAAGAGCACGTCAAATCCGTTGAAGGCTGAGGATTTGCCAAAAATCCTAAGTCAACGTCTCATACACATTGCTGTTTAGTCTTTTCACAGGAGAAAAACGAAGTCTACGTATTCAATATCGTAGCACAAAAAGGGTTAACTCTTTTAGCTTAACGTTACATGCGGAACGGATTTAGACAATCCGCATGCTAACCCGACTCAAACGGTAGTCGGTAAAGGCTCATCAAATCCGTTGATGGCTGAGAATTTGCCAAAAATTCTATAAGTACGAGTCATTGACGCATCAATTCTATGGATTAGTCTCATGACTCAAATATCTGCCACGCTCCAATTCCTTAAGAGCTTAAACTGTGTATACTCCAGCAGACGTACGAGTATAAACTGTGTCAGACGCCGGACAACGCGTCGCAATGAAGTTTAAACGCCGGACAACGCGTCGCAATGAAGTTTAAACACCGGACAACGCGTCACAATGAAGTTTAAACGCCGGACAATGCGTCGCAATGAAGTTTAAACACCGGACAACGCGTTGTAAATGAAGATTCAACGCCGTCAATCGATGATCAGTTCTATGTTGAAGCAACCAACTCGAGCTAAAAAGTCAAGAAATCAAGAATCGACTTTTAGTTCAAAATTCCAACAACGGTCAGACAATAAATGCAGCACCGGAATCCTTATAGACGTTCGACAAAGCACCGAATAGCCTGAAGGAATTGAAGGAATCCAGAACAGAAGCCATTCCAAAGTCCCGCTACGCCGACTGAAGGTTGGGACAATCACATCCAAAGTATTCCAGACTCTTCTATAAAAGAACGAGACTGAAATACTTTGGAGGGGGTATCTGTAGGCGTATAAAACTGCCTATAGGTCCCTTAACATAGCTCGACGACGCCGATTCAACAAACGGACCATCGGGCGACGTATCCAAACAAGACTGTTAGCCCACAACACCGAAGCCAAGTGACGCGCGACGAAGCGGACTAACGAAGTCACGAAGCTGACAAACCGCACGCAAACAATGTCACTCACGTGCGGAACCGAACCAACGGTTTGAAGAGTTAACGAATCATCCAATCAAGAGAAGACTCGGATGAATCACGATCGAATCAAGATCGTTTCAGACTCAAACTCAGAAGGGGAGTTACCGCCAAATCTGGAATCAAGTCAATGAATCTTTTCCAGATCAATCAACCGAATCACGGACAGAACCGGAATCGGAAACAACGAAAAACGACAAAACGGACAAACACCCGGGGGACTCGGCCGAAACCGAGCCACCCCAGGGTGGCTCGGCCCAAGCCGAGCCACCCATGGGTGGCTCGGCTAAGGCCGAGCCACCCATGGGTGGCTAGGCTCAGAACTGTGCACGGGTACAGTTCTGAGTGCCTATAAATAGGCCTTCTGTTCATTTGTTGAAGAGGTTGGATTTTGGAGAAGGCGAAGCCCTGCTGGATTGGAGATTCAAAACATAAAAAGATTCGAACTTTAGGACTTCGGGGACTCCCTCATTCAGATCTGGTGCTCGGCGATCGTCAACGCCAAATAAGGCAGGAGTTCGAGAGGACCGGATCTCAGATCTACGCGTACATACTCCGGATCAAAGCTTGGTTCTTTGATCCCGATATTCGAGCGATTGTTTCCTTGGTGAAACAATCCCTCCGACTATTATCTCCCTTGGTGGAATAATACCCGTTATACTGCGTAGATCCGACCGGATCTAGATCTCGCGGTGGTCCACGGCAAACAACCCCGACGCAGGCAAACAACCCATGCAAGCGAGTGACCGCAAAACAGGAGCTCGCGATTTGTTCGACAAACAAGGAAACAAAGTTGTAATCTTTCTTTTCTTTTATTTTGATTTTCATTGTAACCGGATCTTATAAAAAGACTGGATCTTTGTAACCGATAAACAGTTATTGAGATGGCAATGATATCAATGAAGAAAGCAACAAATTTTCCCGCGAACACCCACATCGATCCTTTTTCCAAAATTTATCAATTTAGGATTCATCCTAGGTATTTTATCCCGAAACCTAAGCAGGGATAAGTCTGCGCCTAACACGCGCTGCCGGTTTAGTCTTTCCCCGCAGAAAAAGACACCAGAGTTCGATTCTGGGGTGTTTTATCCTGAAACCTAAGTAAGGATAAGTCTGCGCTTAACACGCGCTGTCGGTTAGTTCTTAACCGTTAAAAAGAACACCCGTCCGCATATTCAACATTGTGGCAGGTTGTTATTAATAACATCAAAATCCATGCCTTACACATATGGGGAATTTTATCCTGAATCCTAAGAAAGGATATGCCGACGCCTAACACGCGTCGCCGGTTTAGTCTTTATCCGTAGAAAAAGACACCACAGCCTGACTCTGGGGACCTTTATCCCAAAGCCTAAGTAGGGATGAGCCAACGTCTAATACACGTTGCTGGGTAGCCTATTCCCATAACAAGGGCGAAGTCTACGTATTCGAAGTCGTAGCACAAAGTCTAAGGGAGTTCATTCCTTTAGCACAACGTCACATGCAGAACGGATTAAAACAATCCGCATGTAAGCCCGATTCAAACGGTAGTCGGTAAGAGCACATCAAATCCGTTAAAGGCTAAGGATTTGCCAAAAATCCTAAGTCAACGTCTCATACACGTTGCTGTTTAGTCTTTTCACAGGAGAAAGACGAAGTCTACGTGTTCAATGTCGTAGCACTAAAAGAGTTAACTCTTTTAGCTTAACGTCATGTGCGGAACGGATTTAGACAATCCGCATGCTAGCCCGACTCAAACGGTAGTCGGTAAAGGCTAATCAAATCCGTTGAAGGCTAGGGGTTAGCCAAAAATCCTAAAGCCAACACCTAACACATGTCGCCGGGTAGCCTATTCCCGTAACAATGGCGAAGTCTATGTATTCGACATCATAGCACAAAGTCTCGGAGAATTTAATCTCTGAGCGTAACATTACATGCGAACGGATTTAAACAACTCGCATGCTAGCTCGACTCAAACGGTAGTCGGTAAAGGCTAATCAAATCCGTTGAAGGCTGGGGGTTAGCCAAAAATCCTAAAGCCAACACCTAACACGTGTCGCCGGGTAGCCTATTCCCGTAACAATAGCGAAGTCTATGTATTCGACATCATAGCACAAAGTCTCAGAGAATTTAATCTCTGAGCATAACGTTACATGCGAACGGATTTAAATAACTCGCATGCTAGCCCGACTCAAACGGTAGTCGGTAAAGGCTCATCAAACCCGTTGATGGCTGAGGGTTTGCCAAAAATCCTATGAGTATTATGGTCAATCATTTCAAACGGAATGACGAATCATAATAAAGATAAAAATGAAAACCAGTTTCACTAAAGGAATCAAAGGTCAAAGTACTCAGCAAACAAAATCATATATCAAAACTATGACCAAAAATCTGCTGACTGATCTTAGACAGCTTCTCATGATAAGCTTGCCTAAGTTCAGTTCTGATGGACTCCTCGGTGGTGGCTGAAGTCTTCGCAGCAGTCTCCTCTGTCTCGACTAACTTCTGCTTCAAGGACTTCAACTCATCAGACAAAGCCGTGCAGGTTTGCTGATCCTGTGCTTTCGTCATCTGAAGAATACCCAAAGTCTCCTCTTCTTCGTGGAGTTCTCTTCTGAGCCGGTCTATCTTGGTCTCGCAAGAGGTAATGGAAAAGTCGAGCTCGGCAAGTGAAGATAATCTAGTAGCAAGGCCGGTCTCAACTCGATCTACTCTGTCTCGCTGCATCTGAATCTCAAGCTCAGCAAGAATCTGAGTCTCGCGCAGTGACTATAAGCGGGTATCCAGCTCAGCAGCAATAAACGAGGAAGCGCCTGCATCTCGGAGCTCACGAAACATCTGAATCTCATGCTCTAGGCAATCGAGGTTGTCAACTATAGCCTGTGCCAAATCTGGATATCCTCCTCCCCTTATCAAATTAACTTTGGAATCAAGGAAAGGCTTGAATTGGCGAAGAAGGAGTCCACCATGGAAGAGCTTGCCAATCATAGCATTCATGAAGGAGAAGAAGGAGCGAAGTTCTATGCAAAGAACGATCTTCTCAGGATCGTCGTCTGATAGCAACTCTTTCACAAGAGCATGGAGCCGAGAAGAAGGCCCTATACAAAGAAGAGGAAATCCGTCAGAAAAAGACCTTGAGGAAGAATAAACAACATTCTCAGTTGCTTAATTCATACCCTCTTGAGCCACTGGGGGTAGTGGAGATGTAACGGCTGCAGATGTATCAAATGGTGTAGTTGGTCTCACAGCCGGCTCAACAGGGTCATTCTCAACAAAAGCTCCTGTCAAATTCAAAACAGAATTCGCAGAGGCATTACATTATAGCTGCATTAGTCAAAATTGGCTAGTCTTATAATCAACTTAGAAGGAGGCACATACCTTCAAAGGAACCGTTCTCGGGATCTTTAGCGAATGTGGACTCAGGAAACATATCTCCAGGTAGCTGGTCATCAATCTGAGGGGAGCTATACATGAAGTGCAGCATAGGAGTGTCCGCAAATAGGCCTTCCTCGTCAAAATCATCAATCGAGAAGTCTGGCACAAGAGAATATAAGTATCAAAGAAGAATGAAGAGACTACAACCAATAGAAATGAGTTACCTTTCACGGGTGCATTAGCCTCTTTATTTCCAAAATCCTTGTTCGCCTCCTGCAAGTTATCTGAAGGAGCAGGAAATACAGAGACGATTAGAGGATGCACAAATTCCTTTGTGTACCATCTAAAAGATGCATTATCGATAGTAGATGTACCTGGATCCGCGGAATCAGGTCCCACATTGACATCCTCCCCAATGTCAGCAACTCCTATAGACCTTTCTGCCTGGGGCAGGGGGTCAGACTCACCAGGAGATATAGGAACGGGATTGGGACTCATCTCGCTCTCTCCATGTTCTCCTATATAGAGTTGGAAAAGCATGAGTCAATGTTCTGAATAACCGAAAGAATGGTTTACAGGATAGATGTTACCTCCGTCACTAGCAGGATCATCACCAGCCAAGTCCATATCAGAAGCTCGGGAAGCCACACGCGGCTTGCGGGCTAATCTCTTCCGCCTGGAAGCGGGGACAATAGTCGAAGGTCTCGCCTAGGGAGGAGGACGGAACTCTTCTTCCTGGTCACCAATGGTCCCTGAAACATCAAACCGTTGTCAGCTTTAATAATTCTGGAAAGCAGAAGAAAAAAAGATGAATGACTAACCTCGCTCGGAAAAGTCATCGTAATCTTCAGGATCTTCACCTGAAGCCTCGTCTGTAGAATGGAATGTCCTTTGTCCCTCTTCATTAATCCGACGAGTCTTGTTCCGTGTCCTCTGTGACCGAGCGTTCTCCCAAATCCTACGGGAATCAACCTGAGACGCTTCCTCAGCCTCTAGCTCCGCAATCGGCTTCACGGGGATAGTCTTGTTGGCTGCTAACAACCACTTGCAGCTCAAGAAAGTGAGGTTCAACTGCCGATCAGCACTCGAGAGACTGAACTTGGCACCAGTACAGCCAGTCACGGTCCACAACCAAGCACGGAGACCATCCACCAAACCGCCGTGGGCCCGAAGCTGCTGTCGAGGGTTCCCAACATAAAGCTGGTCATAGCCAAACTGGCGAGCGAATCGGCATGGTAGATATGGCTCTATGAAACACTGATCCCTCACCCGAAAAGTCAGATAACCTGGCCTAATGTTCACTAGCCAGTTAAAGCAGCCGATGTCCAAGTGAGTTCGATACTCTCTCGGCCTCTCCTCATCTATCAAACAATCGCCGTATCGGCCGGAGAACTGCGGAAAGCAAGTGGAAAATGTCCAACACTTGTGGACCTGCAACTGCTGTCTGACGTCAGAAAATCTGCGCCCCTCCCACTTGCCATTCTCGAGCAACTGTAATAGAGGAACAGAGTGGTCTATGGCGCTCGGTACCGACATCATATCGGAACGGTGAAGGACGAACCAAGCCATCAAGTAAGTGTACGGGAGCTCCGTCTTAATGGTGGGAATCTGACCCGGCAAATCACTTTCCTTCCGTGTAAAGGCACTAGAAAGCTGTCAAAGTCCTCGATGAATGTCAGCTACCATTACCGGAAGAAGTGAAAGTTCTTTCTTGTAGGCGAGCTGGACTGCTGGGTAGAGCACTTCCAAGGGCAAGGCGTCGCCAGACTGATATGGAACCACGCACTTCTTCGACCAAATAGCGAGATAACCGGCAAGAAGAGTCATCGGTCGAATCGGTGCGGTTGCATGCTATAAGAATGATTTGAACTTGGTCCCTACAGGAAAACCACCCTCAGGATACTAGTGGTATAAGAATGAGCATCAATCTTCTTCAATAGACTGTTCACCCCTGAGGGAGTGAGTGAGGCCAACTCACAAATAGCCTCGCCAGAATTGCTCTCCAGATTCTTGAATAAATAATTTGCAAACTGCTTCAGACTCACGAATACCTTGGTCCTCTTTGCTAAAGGCTCAGACTGCGCCAAAGCAATATGATAGTGGCAAGTGAGGTCCCATAGAGTCTCATAGCGATCGGGCATACAATCCTTCAGCTGACTCAATTCATGGTTGGAGGGAAAGTATTCCTGGTATAACATCTGTCCCGTGAAAAGTGTTCGAATCTGGATTATAAAGCTCGAACAAAGCACAGAAATGCCTCGCACTGACAGGTAAGCCATACATGGTGGCACAAATGGCTGCATATAAACCACAAGCGTGCAACTCCTCGCCCCATCGGCTCAAGACGTACGTCATCATGCGGGTCCACCAAAACTTGTCCAAAGAATGGACCCAACCATAAATCCTGTGACGCGTCGCAGGCATCTCTCGTCCTAGAGCAGCGAGGCGATTCCTCAAGGTAGAAGCGGTGGCAAGGAACTCGTTACGTGGTGGTGCATCCAACCCCAATACCCCAGGATGCAATCCGGTGATATGACTCCTGCTTGAGCCAGGAAAAGCCTGATGAGTGATGTAGCCACAGTGGACGCTCTCATGCTCCTCCGTCAAGCGCCACGACATCTCCCGTGTCACAGCCTGATGCCTGAGCTCAGTCAACGAACGATGCCGAGGAATCTTCGGCAAATAGATGAAGCCACTGCCAGTCTTATGAAGCCACTTCTCGGCCTCAATAAACACGGCATCCGGGTCTTCGACAGAGTCGCCAAATAAGAAATCGCTCTTCCGAAGAGGCTGAATAGAACTGGCGTCCTTCACGAAAGGTGCATCTGTAATCAACTGTCGGAGAGCTCGGTGCCCACCTTCCTTCACCACCTGGGCAACCTCAGTTGACGTGCCCGAAACGAACTGAGGGGTAACTAGAATAGGGGAAAAGTCGTCGGAAGTCGAATAGTACTCGCCACGACGCCCGTACACTGCGTGAGATGAGAACGCTCCAGAAGGATATCCCACTGGAAATAAACAGTTAAACATCTGTCAGTCTCAATTATAAAAGGAAGTTGAACTCATCTTACAAATGTGTAAGATAGAGTCATTGCCTTATAAAGGGTGAGACGATTCGGCCACATTGTGCAAGATAGGGTATATTGACAATATATCCCTGCCTTATAAAGCACAGTGCAGCGTCAAATCACCCCCTTTATTTTTGAGATATGGTTTTGACCAAGCAAAACGTATCTTTAAAGCGTCGATCCTCACCAAGGAGAATCAAGGCTCTTCCCGATTGCCTCACCAAGGAGAACAACGTGGGGTAAAAGGACTAATTTGCAAATTTTCAAGAAAAAAGGGGCTAATTTGTAAAATTCCCCAAATATGCCAAAATAGCTCACCAGCATAAGAGGGAGGCGCGCCATCAGCCGACGTAGCAGGGGAACGACCTCTCGAAGCACGCGACATAATGAGCTGCAAAATAAAATTGAGGGATCAGATCCAGAAAAAGTTCCTCTTTTTATCAATTCTACCCCCCTAAAAGAAAAGCTCGAAGCGCCAAATCTTAATCCTAACCCTCGCATTTGACCCCACAAATTCATAAATTGAATTAAGCGTAAAATATGCTAAAATGGTGGAGGATTTACCTGAAGAAAAGCTCGAGATCCAATAAAGATGAGACCTTTAAGGAAACTTGAACCACGCACTCAAGGGGCCTGAAAGAAACTTTTTGTTTGGAGTTTTTTGGGAGATTTCTCAGTCTAAGATCCAAAGGAAGACTAGATCTAAGACAACTATGAGGGTTTGAAAGAGAATAGATGCTCGAGAGAAGAAAAATCAAGAGAAGAAAGGGGGGGTTCGGCCGGCCCTAGGGAGAAAAGAAAAGAAAGGAAAAGAAAAAAAAAAGAAAACCCCCTTTTATATAATGAACCAGCCTTGAACCAGACCGGACCAGGGTGAACCAAACCAGACCAGTCCAAATCAGTTCAAAAGAGGCTGAACCAGGCTGAACCAGACCAAACCAGACTGAACCAGACCAGACCAGTCTTGAACCAGTCCTGAACCAGTTTGAACCAGTCTTGAACCAGGTTGAACCAGTTTGAACCAGAATTGAACCAGAATTCAAATTAAAGCTGAATTAAGCGTCGAAACGACTTCAAATCGACCGGGGGTTCAATCCCTTGTTTATTTTGGTCTCTCCCATGCATTCGGAAGGAGCGGAAGAATTTTTGAGCCAAATTGTTGTCTTTTTTGGGTCATTATCAGACCGGTTCAGATAATTATCATACCGGTTCGGCTCATTCGGATATGAGAAATACTCCAATAAGGTATACGAGTATAAACTATTCCCTAATTTGTGTTGAGAAGTTCCTGGAGAATATTTTTCTAAAAGTATTCTTAAGGATAACTCAATAATATTACGCCGGACAACGCGTCGCAAACAAAGACTCAACGCCAACAATCAAGGGTCAGTTATATGTTGAACCAACAAGCACGAGCTAAAGATTGGAAAATCAGGAATTGATATCAAGTTCAAAATTCCGACAACGGTCAGACAATAAATGCAACACCGAAACCCTTACAGACGTTCGACAAAGCACCAGATAGTCTAAAGGATTGAAGGAATACAGAACGAAAAGTCATTCCAAGGTCCCGTCACACCAACTCAGTGTAGGGGCAATCATATCCAAAGCATTCCAGACTCTTCTATAAAAGAACGAGACTGAAATACTTTGGAGGGGGTATCTGTAGGCGTATAAAATTGCCTATAGGTCCCTTAGCACAGCTCGACACGGTGATTCAACGAAACAACGAACCATCGAGTGACAAGGCAACGAGATCAACAAATTGCACACGAGCAACGGAATTCGCGTGCGGAATCAATCCAACGGTTCGGGAAGTCAACGAGTCGTCCAACCGTAAAACGGATTCGAACTCAAACACCAAGGCGGATTTACTGCCAAATCAAGACCACACAACCGAATCAAAGTCCAGATCAGCAACGAAACAAATCACGGACAAAACAACCGAACGACGGACACCACGGCAACACCCGGGGGGACTCGGCCGAAACCGAGCCACCCTAAGGTGGCTCGGCCCAAGCCGAGCCACCCTGAGGTAGCTCGGTGGCCGAGCCACCCATGGGTGGCTCGGCCCAGAATTGTGCATGGGCACACTTCTGGGTGCCTATAAATAGGCTTTCAGATTCATCATTTCAAGGGACTTTTGGAAGAACTTTTGGAGAGCCGAAACTCTGCCGGATTGAGAACTTGTGCTCGAGTTTTGAAGGCTTGAAGGCTTGGACGTTCGGATCTGGTTCTTGACGAGCACCTGCGACACAAAAGGCAGGAGTTCGAGAGGATTGAGATCTTAGATCTACGTTGATACACTCCGGATCAAAGCTTGGTCTTTGATCCCGAGAATCGAGCGGTTGTTTCCTTGGTGAAACAATCCCTCCGGCTATTATTTCCTTGGTGAAATAATACCCGTAATATTGCGTAGATCTGTTCGGATCAAGATCACGCGGTGGTCCACGGCAAATAACCCCGGCGCTGGCAAACAACCACAAAGCGAGTGACCGGATAAGAGGAGCTCGTGATTTGTTCGGTAAACAAGAGAAAAGTTGTAATTTTTTCTTTTTTGTTTGATTTTCATTGTAACCGGATCTTATAAAAAGACCGGATCTTTCTGTAACGCAAAAAGTTGTTCTTTAAGAGTACAATGGAATCGTCAATGAAGAAAGCATCAGTTTTTCCCGCGAACACTGGGTGCTGGAAAAAGCCACATTACCACACGGGTCATGGGGACATTTGGGTAGGTCTCTTCAAAGCCTTACAACTTTACAAGTAATACATATTTTCTTCTGTAATGATTCTCGATTAGAAATCGAGATCTCAATGCCACAAGGATGTTTGTCATGTGTTTATTCACTATGTCTGATCTCTTTTACTTTCGCAGTTATGTGGCACCAGAATATGCTAATAGTGGACTACTGAATGAGAAGAGTGACATCTATAGCTTTGGGGTTGTGCTGCTAGAGGCTATTACTGGGAGAGATCCTGTGTGTTCGCGGGAAAAATCGTAGCTTTCATCATTGATTCCATTGCACTCTTCAATAACAACTTTTTGCGTTACAAAGATCCGGTCTTTTTATAAGATCCGGTTACAACAAAAATCAAATAAGAAGAAATGAAAATTACAAATTTGTTTCCTTGTTTGTCGAACAAATTGCGAGCTCCTGTTTTGTGGTCGCTCGCTTGTGTGGGTTGTTTGCCTACGCCGGGGTTTATCCGTGGACCACCGCGAGATCTAGATCCGGTCGGATCTACGTAGTATAACGGGTATTATTTTACCAAGGAAATAATAGCCGGAGGGATTGTTTCACCAAGGAAACAATCGCTCAAATCTCAGGATCAAAGACCAAGCTTTGATCCGGAGTATAACGACGTAGATCTGAGATCCGGTCCTCTCGAACTCCTGCCTTATTTGGTGTTGACGATCGCCGAGCACCAGATCCGGATGAGCAAGTCTTCGAGTCCCCAAAGATTGAATCTTTTTTAAGATCTGAGTCTTCAGTTCTGCAGGGCTTCGCCTCCTCCAAAATCCAACCAACCAAATGAATAACCCCCTCTCCTATTTATAGCCAAGCGTCATTGTGCCCGTCCGCACGTGTGGCCAACACACACAAGAGGGGGGGAGAGCCGGCCACCTCAAGGTGGCTCGGCTCATGCCGAGCCACCCTGGGGTGGCTCGGCTACCGAGCCACCTTAGGGTGGCTCGGTTTCGGCCGAGTCCCCCCGGGTGTTTTGGGTTCCGTCGTTCGGTTGTTGCTTTGTCCGTGATTCGGGTTTGTGGTTGACTTGGTCTGGAATCGATTTGTTGACTTGATTCCCGATTTGACAGTAAATCCACTTCTGAATTCGAGTCCGAAGCTGATCTTGATTCGATCGCGATTCATCCGAGTCCGTTCTTGGTTGGACGACTCATTGACTCCCCGAACCGTTGGATTGATTCCGCATGCGAATGCATTCTGTTGATCGCGTGCAATTTGTTGACCTCGTCGCCTCGTCACTCGATGGTTCGTTGATTTGTCGATTCCTCGTGTCGAGCTGTGCGAAGGGACCTATAGGCAATTTTATACGCCTATAGATACCCCCTCCAAAGTATTTCAGTCTCGTTCTTTTATAGAAGAGTCTGGAATACTTTGGATGTGATTGTCCCAACCTTCAGTCGGTGTAATGGGACTTTGGAATGGCTTCTGTTCTGGATTCCTTCAATTCCTTCAGGCTATTCGGTGCTTTGTCGAACGTCTGTAAGGATTCCGGTGCTGCATTTATTATCTGACCGTTGTTGGAATTTTAAACTTGAAGTCGATTCTTGATTTCTTGCCTTTTTAGCTCGAGTTTGCTGCTTCAACACAGAACTAACCATCAGTCGTCGGCGTTGTCCGGCGTTTGAGCTTCATTGCGACGCGTTGTCCGGCGTTCAGGCTTCATTGCGACGTATTGTTCGACGTCCGACGCAGTTTATACTCGTACGTCTTCTGGAGTATACACAGTTTAAGATCTTAAGGTATTGGAGCGTGGCAGATACTTGAGTCACGAGACCAATTCATAAAATTGATGCGTCAATGACTCGTATTTATAGAATTTTTGGCAAATTCTCAGCCATCAACGTGTTTGATGTGCCTTTACCGACTACCGTTTGAGTCGGGCTAGCATGTGGATTGTTTAAGTCCGTTCCGCATGTGACGTTGAGCTAAAAGAGTTAACCCTTTTAGTGCTACGATATTGAATACGTAGACTTCGTCTTTCTCCTGTGAAAAGACTAAACAGCAACGTGTATGAGACGTTGACTTTGGATTTTTGGCAAATCCTCAGCCTTTAACGGATTTGATGTGCTCTTACCGATTACCGTTTGAATCGGGCTTACATGCAGATTGTTTTAGTCCGTTCCGCATGTGACGTTGTGCTAAAGGAATGAACTCCCTTAGACTTTGTGTTATGATGTTGAATACATAGACTTTACCATTTGTTACGGGAATAGGTTACCCGGCGACGCGTGTTAGGCGATGACTTTAGGATTTTTGGCTAACCCTCAGCCCTCAACAGATTTGATTAGCCTTTACCGACTACCGTTTGAGTTGGGCTAGCATGCGAATTATTTAAATCCGTTCTCATGTAACGTTGTGCTCAGAGATTGAATTCTCTGAGACTTTGTGCTATGATGTCGAATACATAGACTTCGCCATTGTTATGGGAATAGGCTACCCAGCAACGTGTATTAGACGCTGACTTATCCCTACTTAGGCTTCGGGATAAAAATACCCCAGAATCGAACTCTGGTGTCTTCTTCATTCGGTGAAAGACTAAACCGGCGACACGTGTTAGGTGTCGGCATATCCTTTCTTAGGATTCAGGATGAAATTCCCCATACGTATGAGGCATGGATTTTGGTGTTATTAATAACAACCTGCCACAATGTTGAATATGCGGACGGGTGTTCTTTTTAACGGTAAAGAACTAACCGGCAGCGCGTGTTAAGCGCAGACTTATTCTTACTTAGGTTTCAGGATAAAATATCCCAGAATCGAACTCTGGTGTCTTCTTCTTCGGAGAAAGACTAAACCGGCAGCGCGTGTTAGGCGCAGACTTATCCCTGCTTAGGATTCGGGATAAACTTCCTAGGATGAATCCTAAATTCTTGGAAAAAAGGATTGGTGTAGGGAAGGAAGAATTTTATATTCTATTCCCCGAACAAAGAAAGAAAGGAGACTCGAGGTGGGATCTCCACCCCCAGAATCCAGAAAGGTGAAACTAAAAGTGGGATCTCCACTCCGAGAATCGAAAAGATTCGGATAACCCTAACTGTCGGAATGTTTGATTATCGAACTAAAGATGGAATTTCTCGTTTATCGAGAGTGAGTTATGGTTTTGGTCCTAACTGTAGGAAGGTTTGACCAAGCGGGAGCTTGAGATGACCCTAACTGTAGGAAGGTTTGATCACTCAATTTGAAAGTAGACCTCTTGTTCATTGGAGGAATCGAGAGGGGATTTTTGTTGTGGTCCTAACTGTAGGAAGGTTTGACCAAGTCGGGGGTTTAAAACGATCCTAACTGTAAAAAGGTTTGATCGCTCGATTTGTGGGCCTCTCGTTCATTGAAGGAATCGAGAGGGGATTTTAGTTTTGGCCCTAACTATAGGAAGGTTTGACCAAGTAAAAAGTGAGAGTGAGAGTACAAATCACTGTAAGAATGTTGATTCGTACAAATCACTCAAAGGGGATTCCTGATGTTAAGTGGTAACGATTTAACAAAAAGGGGCTTTGACAATTCGTCAATTATATCCGGACTCTAACAATGAAAGTGTTGAGTGCACGAACATAGCGGAAGTTTGAATGGATTAAACAGGAAAGAATTTTGGTGGTCCCGTCGTCAATTAGTTTGATCGGTGGGGGATTCTGTGGTGGAGACTATTAGTCGTCAAGCACCAATGAGAGTTTTGTGAGGGAAAATTGATCCAATGAAGTGATCGGATTTCATCTCAGCAAAAGAGTGTCCGGAAATTAGAAGTTTAGTGTTTATCACTTTATTCATCATGACCGGGTTATCCCTAAGAATATTACATTTAACATTCTTCCGGGAACTTCCCGTTACATAAATTATCCACCCCCAGCTTTCTTTGCAACACTGGGTATATCATTGTATCAGCTGCACGATCGGGTTATCCTTAGGAATACCACGCATGGCACTCTCTAGGAACTTCCCGTGGAAGAAAGGAAATAGTTTAGACTCATATACCTATTGGAGTATCACGGAGCAGTTTAACCTCTTATACCGGTCGGAGGATTGAGAAGCAGTTTATACTCGTATACTCTTCGGAGTTATGCCATTTTCAACTGGCTCACTCTAGCGTTATGACACCGGCTTCAACCAAGGTTTGGATGCTATTCTTGAGTGTAAAGTACGCCTTGGTTGGGTGAAGGATCCTCCTGTGGTATGCGCAGTACTTCGGATCCGTAATATCGTCAGCTTCCTCCTGATTCGTGATCAGTGGGAGCTTGATCTTGTTATTATCAAGGAGGGATTTGAAGATGGCTGGAACATCTTCGTCCTTGAAGGAGTACTCTTTTTAAGGCCTCTGATCCGAAGTCTTTTGCTGCCTCCGGGACTACTGTTGCGATGTTTGATTAGCATCGATAGTCGTTGCGGGTGTCTTGCCCTTACCACGGGAGGCGAAGTTCGAGTTCGGAGGATTTGTCGTCGATTGACTCCTCTCGGCCTTCTTCCTTCGGAGGAAGCGTTCGGCTTGTTCCCCTCGGACCTTCAAGTCTTTCCAAGTATTGGACGGTGCTGTTCCCATTGCTTCCAACACGTCCAATGCGAGGTTGTTGTGGCAAGTCTGGAGAATGAACTCCTCAGTGATCGGGTCCCGGCAATTCAACGCTTTGTTTCGGAACCTCTTGACGAAGGTTTTGACCGGTTCTCCGTCCTTTTGTTTCTCGTCGAGCAACGTTCCGATGGATATCTCGGTGTCATCGTCAAAGAAGTTAGCGAGGAATTTTGTCTCCATGTCATCCCAGCTATTCACTTTTCCTGGCTTGAGGCGGCGATACCAATCGAAGGTGGCTCCGCGAAGAGTGCCAACGAATGACCGCACCATCAGAGGCTCATTGCCGGAGATAATACCCAGGTGCGATTTGAAGTAAATCAAATGCTGAGTGGGGGAACCCTTCCCATCGAACGACGTGAAGTTGATTAAACTAAACTTCGCCGGATAGGGGATTGATTCCCACTCTTTTGGGTATGGACAAGGAATGCCCGTTTTCTTCACCTCTTGAGCAGAAATCAACGTATTGATCTTATTCTCAAGGTTTTTGATCTTCAGGTTTTCACCTGTACCTTCGTTGGCATCCTCGTTACCACCCCCTGTATTAACGAGAGGGTTATTAGCATCACGAGTTTTATTTGCACCTGTGTCCTCATCTTCCAGATTGTTCTGGTTACGACGACTTGGTTCACCTTGTTGGTTCCTTAATGCCTGGATTTGTTGGTCATGCATCTCTTTCATGGTCTGCATGGCCATCTGCATTTCGAGCCTAAAGCTCTCCTGTTGTTTGGCCATAGCATCTTCGAGCATCTTGGCCACTTGTTCCGCGCTTATCATGAATGACTCGCGGGGTTCTCCTTCGCTGAACACGGTGTTGTCAGACACAACCGCAGAGCAAGCATCTGATTCCTCATCTTCTGAAGGTGGTTGTTTCCGGTAAAAGTTGCTGTTTTCATTGATGTTCTCTTTTTCGAGATCTGTTACAACTTCGATCGTTACAACAGTATAAAATGAAAACAAAGGGGTACAACTTAAACGAAAATAAACACGAGAGCCCGGTTTGGTACGGTCTCGCTTGCGTGGGTTGTTGGCCTGTGACGGGGATGTCGATATCCGTGGACCGCCGACTCTTCAAGATCTGTTCCGGTAAAATCCGGCAGAGTTTCGTCTATCCGCGTGGGATTCAGAAACAGAACTTCGTCGATCCGCGTGAGATCTCAGAAGTGTAAAGCTTATGTCTCGGTTAAACGAGGCACTAGCTCTTCTTAGTGGTCACCGCTAATGGGCAACACTAAGGATGAGAGAGGTGAATGAAGGGGGACTGGTGCAGAATCTCACTCCTCGATCCGGCAGGGCTTCGCTGCTCTTCTCAGAAATTTCAGATCTCGAGGTTAAACCCAAGACCAGAAATTCCTCTCCAAAAATCCAAGC
>BQKN01054089.1:2083-14396 GCA_022839385.1 Asparagus kiusianus | reverse complement strand
CTCCAAATTCCCCCACCAATCCTCTTCAAGTAGGATGGCGGGTCCACAAAACTATCGCGTTAACAGTTACCTCTGATAGTCAAACTCATCAGATAATGGCCTACCAGGTGATGTGCCTCTGTTCCGACTTCATAGATAGTGTCCCACTAGGTGATGTGCCTTATCTACCCCCCAGTCAACCGCAAATTTTTGAAAACTTTGGAGGGAGTTCTGTAGGCTGTCTAAAAATCATAATAGATAGCTGATTCCCCATCAAACACCGATGATGGAGGTTACAATCTGACGACTTCCAGAAGGCTACAATTTAAAGACTTTCACGTAGATCGCTGAAGGTTACAATCTGACGATCTTCACGATAACTGATGAAAGCTCTAATCAATAGCCTCCACAATCAACATCGGGAGTTACAATCTGACGACTCTCACATATCAAAGAGCTAAAGTAAAGATTACAAAACGACGATCTTTGCAACGCTCTGACAGAAAGAGACTACAAATCGACGGTCTCTTCAAACCAAAACGTGGAAGTCCTCCCCGCGTACCATCATCAAGACGCACCGCATTCATAGCCGCAAACGCGGCTCAGACGCAGCTTCCAACGCTGCTAACGAAGCCTCCGAAGGCTGCAAACGCAGCTCACATTCAATTCCAAAAGCTGCCAACGCAGCTTTCATCTGCTGCCAAACGCAGCTTCCAACAAACTGCCAACGCAGCTCATGTTCGGCCGCAAACGCAACATCTGACTGCTGCCAACATAGCTTCCAACAAACTGCCAACGCAGCTCATGTTCGACCGTAAACGCAGCATCTGACTGCTGCCAATGCAGCTTCTAACAGCTGCCAACACATATTCTATCTGTTGCCCAACGCAGCCCGCAAACACTGCGTTCAAATATAGATTTCATTCCAGAATGCAGGATTTACGTTTGACTCGTTCAAACATGAGCTGAACGGTTTCAAAACCGTTTCCCACGATCTGAGGGGATCACAACTCCACTCAGGAGTGATTTAAGGGGCGGTTACATCCTATTAGCCCCACTTAGGAGCAAATCAAGGGGGCGGTTACACCCCTTAATCCCCTATAAATAACTAAGAAATTAGCTTAGTTAAGGACTGGATCCTGATCTTTGATCTTTGGGGCTGGCATTTGGATCCTTCTCCTTGGCAGCAAAGAAGAGATCTTTGGCTTGTCTAACTAATTACGGTTAAGATTATTCAACTCATCAAGCATTCTAAAACTTACCACACAAGTTCTCCACAACGTCAAATCGTGAGGAGAATACCACGTTCCAGTGAATCAAGACGTTCGGATCGTCAACGAAGAGCAAACTCGACGCGAGCATTCGAGGGAGGCACTCCATCGCCACCGTGAAGAACCCAGAATTAAACAAAGGGGAGGATCTCTGTCGATCCTCTTCTCTTTTATAATCAGGAAATCCAAATTATAATTGAGATCAAAGGAATACAAATCAATTTTCCTACATTTCTTTTTTTACTACAAATTTTCCACCAAACATGTATGTACTGTTCGCGTGGAAAATCGTGTTCTTCTTCATTGAGGATTCCATTACAAACTTTGAAAACAACTTTATGCGTTTTACAAATATCCGGTCTTTTTATAAGAGCCGGTTACAATGGAGATCGAAATAAAGAAAGAAACAAAAAATTACAACTTTCCTTTGAACAGATCGCGAGCTCCTGTTTTGCGGTCGCTCGCTTTGTAGGGTTCTTTGCCTGCGCCGGGGTTATGTGCCGTGGACCACCGTGTGATCTCGATCCAAACAGATCTACGACGTATTACGGGTACTATCTCGCCAAGGAGATAATAGCCGGGAGGGATCGTTTCGCCAAGGAAACGACCGCTCGAATCTCGGGATCAAAGGCCAAGCTTTGATCCGGAGTGTAGGGACGTAGATCTGAGGATTAGCTTCTTCGAACTCTTGCCTTTTTTGTTGTTGCGGGTGCTCGCCAAAAACCGAATCCGAGGGTCCAAGTCTTCAAGCCTTCACAATTCCGAGTTGAGGTGACAATCCGGCAGAGTTTCGGCTCTTTAGAAGTTCAACCAAAAGTCCTCCCAAAATGAACAACCCCCCCTATTTATAGCCTCTCTGAACTGTGCGTTTGTGCACAAGAGAGGGGGGGGGGGAGTCGGGCCACCTCAGGGTGGCTCGGCTCATGCCGAGCCACCCTGGGGTGGCTCGGCCACCGAGCCACCCTGGGGTGGCTCGGCTTGGGCCGAGCCACCCCGGGTTGGCTCGGCTTGAGCCGAGTCCCCGGGTGTGTTTCGTTTTCTGTCGTTTTCCCGTTGTTCGGTTGTGTCCGTGATTCGGTTGTTCGTTTGATTTGTTCGGGTTCTTGATTTGATAGCCCGAGTCCTCATTTGACAGTAAATCCGCCTCGGTGTTTGAGTTCAAGTCTGTTTTGTTGTTGGACGACTCGTTAACTTTCTGAACCGTTGGATTGGTTCCACACGCGAACGCATCCCATTGCTTGCGTGCTTCATCGCCTCGTTGGCTTGTTTCGTCGCTCGAACGTCCGTTGATTTGTCGGTTCCTTGTGTCGAGCTATGCTAAGGGAACTATAGGCAGTTTTATACGCCTACAAATACCCCCTCCAAAGCGTTCCAACCTCATTCTTTTATAGAAGAGTCTGGAATGCTTTGGATATGATTGCCCCTACTCCTTGTCGGTGTAACGGGACCTGGAACGACTTTTGTTCTGTATTCCTTCACTCCTTCAGGCTATTCGGTGCTTTGTCGAATGCTTGTAAGGATTCCGGTGCTGCATTTATTGTCTGACCGTTGTCGGAATTTGAACTTTGAAGTCGATTCCTGATTTTCCAATCTTTTAGCTCGTGCTCATTGGTTCGACGTACAACTAACCCTCGATTGTTGGCGTTGAGTCTTCATTTGTGACGCGTTGTCCGGCGTCGTGTTATTGAGTTATCCTTAAGAATATTTTTAGAAAAATATTCTCCAGGAACTTCTCAATAAAAATAGGGAATAGTTTATACTCGTATACCTTATTGGAGTATTTCCGTGCTCAAAATGAGCTGAACCGGCTTGAAAATGAGCCAAAAAAGGCAGTAATTTGACTCGAAAAAAATTTCTTCCGTTCCTTCCGAATGTGTGGGAGAGACAGGCATAAACCAAGGATGAGACCCTCAGTTGATTTGAAGTCGTTTCGACGCTTAATTCGGTCTCTTTTGAACTGATTTGGACTGGTCCAGTTCGGTTTAACTTGGTCCGGTTCGGTTCAACTTGGTTCACCTTATAAAAAGGGATCCATTTTTTTCTTTTTCTCCTTTTCCTCTTCTCCTCTCTAGGGCCGGCCCCCCCTCAACCCTTTTTTTTGATTTTCTCTTCCCTCGAGCGTCTTTTCTCCTTGAAACTTTGATAGTTGTCCCAGATCTAGGCTTCCTTTTGATCTTGGACTAAAAAATCCCTCGAAAAACCATTTTTTAGAATTTCTCTCAGGCCCCTCGAGCACGTGGTGAAAGTTTCCTAAAAGATCCCATCTTTATTGGATCTCGAGCCTTTCTTCAGGTAAATCCTCCACAATTTTGATCTTTTTCATGCTCAATTTAATTTATGTACTTGTGGGATCGCATGTGAGGGTTGAAGGTGTGATTTGATGCCTCGAGTTAATCTTTCAAGGGGGGGTAGATCTGATAAAAAAGTGGTCTTTTTTCTAGATCTGACCTCTTTTAGATTATTTTGCAGCTTGTCATGTCGCGCGCTACGAGATGTCGTTCCCCTGCTATGCCGGCTGATGGCGCGCCTCCCTCCTATGCTGGTGAGCTATTTTTGGCAGTATTTGGAAATTTACAAATTAGTCCCTATTTTCTTGTAAATTTACAAATTGGTCCCATTTTACCCCACGTTGTTCTCCTTGGCGAGGCAATCGGGAAGAGCCTTGATTCTCCTTGGTGAGGATCGATGCTTTTGGCATATTTGGAAATTTTGCAAATTAACCCCTCTTTTCTTGAAAATTCGTAAATTGGTCCATTTTACCCCACGTTGTTCTCCTTGGCGAGGCAATCGGGAAGAGCCTCGATTCTCCTTGGCGAGGATCGACGCTTTAAAGATATGTTTTGCTTGGTCAAAACCATATCTCAAAATTAAAGGGGACGATTTGACGCTACATTACGCTTTATAAGGCAGGGATATGTTGTCGACATACCCTGTTTTGTGATTGCACAATGTGGCCAAATCGTCTCACCCTTTATAAGGCAATGACTCTATCTTAGCTATTTGTAAGATGAGTTCAATTTCCTTTTATAATCGAGACTAACTAGTGCTTGATTGTCTATTTTGCAGTGGGGTACCCTTCTAGCTCATTCTCGTCCCACGCAGTATATGGGCGTCGTGGTGAGTATTACTCGATTTCCGACGATCTTTCTCCTATTCCAGCTATTCCTCAATTTGTTTCGGGCACATCTACTGAGGTTACCCAAGTGGTGAAGGAAGGTGGGCATCGAACTCTTCGCCAGCTGATTACAGATGCGCCTTTCGTGAAGGACGCCAGCTCTACCCAGCCTCTTCGGAAGAGCGATTTCTTGTTTGGCGATTCTGTCGACGATCCAGATGCCGTATTCATTGATGCTGAGCAGTGGCTCCATAAGATTGGCAGCAGATTCATGTACTTGCCGGAGATTCCTCGTCATCGTTCGTTGACTGAGCTCAGGCGTCAGGCTGTGACACGGGAGATGTCGTGGCACTTGACGGAAGATCATGAGAGTGTCCATTGTGGCTACATCACCCATCAGGCAGCTCCTGGCTCGAGCAGGAGTCACATCACTGGATTGCATCCCGGAGTAGTGGGACTAGATGCGCCACCACGTAACGAGCTCCTCGCCACCGCTTCTACTTTGAGGAACCGTCTTGCTGCTCTAGGACGTGAGATGCCCGCGACGCGTCACAGGTTTTATGGTTGGGTCCACTCTTCGGACAAGTCTTGGTGGACCCGTATGACGACATATGTCTTGAGCCGATGGGGCGAAGAGTTGCACGCTTGTGGCTTATACGCAGCTATCCGTGCCACCATGTATGGCTTGCCAATCAGTTTGAGGCATTTTTGTGCTTTGTTCGAGCTATATAATCCAGACTCGAACACTTTTCTGACCCGGCAAGGGGAGTTAGGCTTGGCTCTTCATGAGATGCACAGGATTTCCGGATTGCCCATGGGACAGATGCTATACCAGGAGTACTTTCCCTCTAATCATGAGTTAAGCCAGCTGAAGGATCGCATGCCCGACCGTTATGAGACCCTATGGGACCTCACTTGTCATTATCACATTGCTTTGGCGCAGTCTGAGCCTTTAGCAAAGAGAACCAAGGTATGTGTGAGTCTGAGGCAGTTTGCCAATTATCTGTTCAGGAATCTGGAGAGCAACTCCGGCGAGGATATTTGTGAGTTAGCCACACTCACTCCCTCAGAGGTGAATAATCTAATGAAGAAGACCGACTCTCATTCTTATACCGCTAGCAGTCCTGAGGGTGGTTTCTCCGCAGGGACCAAGTTCAGGTCATTCTTATGGCATGCGACCGCCCCGATCCGACCGATGACTCTTCTTGCCGGCTTTCTTGCTATCTGGTTGAAGAAGTGTGTGGTTTCATATCAGTCTTGCGACGCCTTGCCACTAGAGGTACTTTACCCAGCGGTTCAGCTCGCCTATAAGAAAGATCTTTCCCTTCTTCCGGCGATGGTGACTAACATTCATCGAGGACTTCGACAGCTTTCCAGTGCCTTCACACGGAAGGAAACCGATTCGCCAGGTCAGATTCCCACTCTAAAGGTGGAGCTTCCATATGCTTATTTGATGGCTTGGTTCGTCCTTCACCGTTCAGACATGATGTCAGTGCCGAACACCATAGACCACTCTGTTCCCCTGCTACAGTTGCTTGAGAATGGCAGGTGGGAGGGCCGCGGATTCTCTGACGTCAGACAGCAGCTGCAGGTCCACAAGTGTTGGGTATTCTCCACTTGTTTTCCACAGTTCTCCGGCCGATACGGCGAGTGCTTGATGGATGATGAGAAGACGAGAGAGTACCGGACTCACTTAGACATCGGCTGCTTCAACTGGCTAGTGAACATTAGGCCCGGCTATCTGATCTTCCGGGTGAGGGATCAGTGCTTCATAGAGCAATATCTACCTTGCCGATTTGCTCGCCAGTTTGGCTATGATCAGCTCTACATCGGGAATCCTCGTCAGCAGTTTCGGACCCACAGTGGTTTGGTAGACGGTCTCCGTGCATGGTTGTGGACCGTGACTGGCTGTACCGGTGCTAAGTTCAGCCTCCCGAGTATTGACCGGCAGTTGAACCTTACTTTCTTGAGCTGCAAGTGGTTATTAGCAGCTAACAAGACTGTCCCCGTGAAGCCGATTGCAGAGATAGAGGCTGAGGAGGCTTCTCAGCTTGATTCTCGTAGGATTCGGGAGAACGCTCGGGCACAGAGGATACGGGACAAGACTCGCCGGATTAATGAAGAGGGCCAGAGGACATTCCATTCCACAGATGAGGCTTCAGGCGGAGATCCTGAAGATTATGATGACTCTTCTGAGCGAGGTTTGCACTTCATCTTCTTCTTCTATCTTTCAGAAGTGTCGAAACTGACTATGGTTTGATGTTTCAGGGACCACAGTTGATCATGATGAAGAGTTTCGTCCTCCTCCTCAGGCGAGACCTTCGATCCCCACTGCTAGGCGGAAGAGGTTAGCTCGTAAGCCGCGTGCAGCTTCCCGAGCCTCAGATATGGACTTTGCTGGCGACGATCCTGTTAGTGGCAGAGGTAACGTCTATTCTCTGAACCATTTTCTTGGTCATTCTGCACATTGACTTATGCTCTTCCATTTCTATATAGGAGTGCGTGGGGAGAATGAGATGAGTCCCGATCCTATTCTCGTATCTCCCGATGAGCTTGACCAACTACCCCCTGTAGAGAGGCCTACAGGGGTTGCTGACATTAGAGAGGAGGTCAATGTAGGACCCGATTCCGTGAATCAAGGTACATCTAACACTGACAATGTATTTCTTTAAATAATACCCAAAGGAATTTGGGGTATCCTCTAACTATTTTCTGCTTCTTGCTCCTTCAGATAATTTGCAGGAGGCGAATCTTGGAAATGAAGAGGCTGATGTGCCCGGGAAAGGTAATTCATTTCCATTAGTTTTAGTCTCTTCATTCTTCTTTGGCACTTACATTCTTTTATGTCAGATTTCTCCATTGATGATTTTGACGAGGGAAGCTTGTTTGCGGACACTCCTATGATGCGCTACATATATAGCTCTCCTCAGATCGATGACCAGTTACCAGGGGATATGTTTTCTGAGCCCGCTTTCGCTGAAAATCCCGAGGATGGTTCCTTCGAAAGTATGTGCCTCTTTCTGAGTCAATTATAGGACTAGCCAATTTTGACTAATACGGCTATAATGAGACGCCTCTGTGAATTCCGTTTTGAATTTGACAGGAGCTTTTGCTAAGGAAAATCCTGTTGAACCAGCTGTGAGACCAACTCCACCAGTTGATACATCTGCAGCCGTCACATCTTCACCACTACCCCCAGCGGCTCGGGAAGGTATGAATTAAGTAACTGAAAGTATTACTCATTTATTTCTCAAGGCCACTTTTGACGAATTTTTCCTTCTTTGTGTAGGGGTTTCTTCTCGGCTCCATGTCCTTGTGAAGGAGTTGCTATCAGATAACGATCCTGAGAAGATCGTCATCTGTATAGAAGTCCGCTCCTTCTTTTCCTTCGTGAATGCCATGATTGGCAAGCTCTTCCACGATGGACTTTCCCTTCCCCAGTTCAAGCCTTTCCTAGATCCCAGAATTAATTCAATAAGAGAAGCAGGATATCCAGATCTGGCGAAGGCTATAGTCGACGACCTCGACTGTTTAGAGCGTGAGCTTCAGACGTTTCGTGAGCTCCGGGATGCAGGTGCCTCCTCCTTTATTGCTGTTGAGCTGGATGCTCGCCTACAGTCACTGCGCGAGACTCAGATGGTTGCTGAGCTCGAGATTCAGATGCAGCGGGACCGAGTAGATCGCGTTGGGACCGACCTTACTGCTAGACTGTCTTCGCTTGCCGAGCTTGACCTTTCTGTTACCTCTTGTGCGACCGAGATAGACCAGCTCAGAAGAGCACTCCGTGAGAAGGAGGGGGCCATGGATATTCTTCAAATGACGAGAGCACAGGCTCAGCAGACCTGCACTGCTGTATCTGATGAGTTGACATCCTTGAGGCAGAAGCTAGTCGAGACAGAGGAGATTGCTTCGAAGACTTCAGCCACCACTGAGGATTCTATCAGAGCTGAGCTTAGACAAGCTTATGATGAGAAGCTATCTAAGATTAGTCAGCAGATTTTTGACCATGGGCATGATGTATGATTTTGTTTACTGAGTACTCTGACTTTTGATTCTCTTTTAGTGATACTGGCCTTCCTCTTTATTTTTTTTTTTTTTATGATTCATCATTCCGTTTGAAATGTTAACCATAATACTCATAGGATTTTTGGCAAACCCTCAGCCATCAACGGGTTTGGTGAGCCTTTACCGACTACCGTTTGAGTCGGGCTAGCATGCGAATTGTTTAAATCCGCTCGCATGTAACGTTACGCTCAAAGATTGAATTCTCTGAGACTTTGCGCTATGATGTCGAATACATAGATTTCGCCATTGTTACGGGAATAGGCTACCCGGCGACACATGTTAGGTGTTGACTTTAGGATTTTTGGCTAACCCCCAGCCTTCAACGGATTTGATTAGCCTTTACCGACTACCGTTTGAGTCGGGCTTACATGCGAATTGTTTTAATCCGTTCCGCATGTGACGTTGTGCTAAGGGAATGAACTCCCTTAGACTTTGTGCTACAACTTGGAATATGTAGACTTTGCCATTGTTATGGGAATAGGCCACCCAGCAACGTGTCTTAGACGTTGGCTTATCCCTACTTAGGCTTTGGGATAAATGTCCCCAGAGTCAGACTCTGGTATCTCTTTCTACGGGTAGAGATTAAACCGGCGGCGCGTATTAGGCGCCGACATATCCTTTCTTAGGATTCAGGATGAAATTCCCCACGCGTGTGAGGCATGGATTTTGGTGTTATTAATAACAACCAGCCACAATGTTGAATATGTGGACGAGTGTTCTTTTTAACGGTTAAGAACTAACCGGCTGCGCGTGTTAGGCGCTGACTTATCCTTGCTTAGGTTTCAGGATAAAGTAACCCAGAATCGAACTCTGGTGTCTTTTTCAATCGGAAAAAGACTAAACCGGCAGCGCGTGTTAGGCGCAGACTTATCCCTTCTTAGGATTCGGGATAAACTTCCTAGGATGAATCCTAAATTGGAAAAGAGTTGGTGTGGGAAAGGAAGAATTTTATATTCTGTTTCCCGGGCAAGGAAAGAAGAATTTTATATTCTGTTCCTTGATTCTGGAAAGGAAGAATTTTATATTCTATTTCCAGGGAAAGAAAGAAACTAGAAGTGGGATCTCCACTCCGAGAATCCGGAAGATCTAGATAAACTTACCTTTTATAGGATTGGTTATCTGATCGAAAAATGAGCTGAAAAATGAGCTCTTCGTTTATCGAAGTGAAATTTCAACTTCGGTTATAACCATGCGACGGTTTAACCAAAGAGAAAGAAATGGAGTTCTTTCGTTTATTGAAAGAGGACTCCGGACTGAAAGAGGACTTTTTCGGTGGACCCACTGTCAATTGAAATCGATCAGTAAGGGATTTTGGTGGAAAAATAAATTTGGGTTATTCACTAGAATATTAAGTGTAATATTCTTCGAGGAACTTCCTGATAAATGAGTTGTCCTGAACGTACTAGGGATAGTACTTTTTCAGGAACTTCCCATTTATTGGCATTAATTGCCTGATACCCTCTAAAGAAATTAAGCGGTAAGCACCGTTTGAATAAACTGTGTCTATTACAAATGGTCCTTCCCACTTAGGTTCGAATTTACCTTTCTTCTTAGAGGTGAGGATTATTGGTCGACGAGCAGCGAGGACCAGATCTCCTTCCTTGAAGCTTCTTTGGCGAACCCTTTTGTCAAAAGCTCTGGATATCCTGGCCTGATAGAACTCAATGTGTTGTTGAGCTTCCAAGCGCCTTTCGTCCAGCCTTTCGAGTTCTTCGAGACGCTTCTGATGCTGCTCTTCGGTCGTCATCTCCATTGCGAGAGCGATCCGAAGGGAGGGGATTTGAATTTCCAGGGGTAGCACAGCTTCACATCCGTATACCAACGAATATGGGGTAGCTCCCGTGGGTGTGCGTATGGTAGTGCGATAAGCCCAGAGTGCTTCTCCGAGTTTATCGTCCCAATCTCGCTTGTTGGTTTTCACGAGCTTTGACAGAATCTTGATGATTGTCTTGTTGAAAGCTTCAGCTAACCCGTTCGCAGCGGGGTAATAAGCTGTCGACGAAACATCTTGGATCTTGAATTTGTCACAGAACCTGATGAAGGCGTTGCTTATGAATTGCGGACCGTTGTCATGAATGATCCGCCTCGGCACGCCGTGTCGGTATATGATATGATGCTTGATGAAGTTGATGACATTGTTCGTCTTCACTTCTTTAAGCGGAATGGCTTCAGCCCACTTTGAAAAGTAGTCGGTGATAGCGAGAATAAATCGATCACCTTTGACTGAAGGAGGAAAGATAGGACCGACAATATCCATACCCCATGTCTCGAATGGCCAAGACGTGGTTGATGTGTGTAATCGCTCCGGTGGTTGGTGCATATAATTCGCATGCACCTAACAAGCGTGACATTCTCGGGCGTACTCGATCGCATCACGAACCATTGTTGGCCAGAAATATCCCATTCTTCTGATTCGATCATACAGCTTGGGACCAGGCTGATGCGCGCCGCATTCTCCTTCGTGTGCTTCCTTAAGAACTTCTTTTGCTTCTTCGTTCGAAAGGCATCGGAGGAGTAAGTCGTCATATCCCCGGCGATATAACGTACGGGTCTCGGTATTGTAAAAGAACCGTGGTACTCTTCGACGAATAGATTCTTTTTCCTTTACATCCTCCGGCAAAATACCGTATTGGACGTAATCGATGATGGGAAAACGCCAATCTCGGGACTCGGACCCGATTTGGGTTGAGTTCACCTCTTTGGCGTTTACGTTTCTATTTTCCTCCTCTTCGATATCCATATCGTATATGGGTACGCAGAGTTGGTGTGATCTTACTGTGACTAGCAGTTCAGTTTCGGGCGGTTGCGCGAGTGATACTGCTAGTGCTACCAGTGCATCTGCATAAGCGTTCTGAAGACGCGGGATGTATTCAATGTAAAATTCTTCAAAAGAATCTGCCATTCTAACGGCCTCCTGGTGGTATGGAATCAGATCTGGGTTTCTGACTTCATATTCTCCACGAACTTGGTTGACGATCAATTGAGAATCCCCAAAAGCTTCGAGATATTCGACCCCCAGCTCCTTGGTGAAACTGAGTCCTATGAGGAGTGCGTTATACTCAGCTACGTTGTTAGAGCATGGACTCGTCAGCGAATAAGCTCGAGGCATCACGTGCTTCCCTGGGGAAACTAAGACAACTCCAACTCCGGAAGTGACCTTAGGACATCCAGGGGTTACTACCTTATTAACTGCTCTCGAAGCACCATCAAAGTATAACTGCCATACTTGTTGGTGTGACGTGGTATTAACCTCGTGGGTTTCATCTGGTAAATCATCATATACCTCAACTGTATCCGTTGTCGGACTTGCCGCCAAAAGATCACAAATCGCTTGTCCTTTGACCGACTTCTGCTGTTTGAAGTGCAAATCGTACTGGGACAAGAGAAGGGCCCATTTTGCTAACCGCCAATTCATTGAACCTGGTTGAGTCATGAATACCCGTACCGGATTAACGTTAGCGATGACGTAAATCGTCTGGCCAACCAAGTAATGTCGCATCTTCTGTACTGCGAATACCAACGCGAGACATTCTTTCTCGATCATCGGATATCGAGACTCGGCGCCTTTCAAGGTCCGACTTAGGTAATAAATTGCCTGTTCGTGACCATTATCATCGTCTTGTGCTAATAAAGCACTTACCGAATGGTTCATCGCCTTGATGTAAATCAAGAACGGTCTACCTGATTTTGGTGCAACAAGAACAGGGGGATTCATCAGATATGCCTTGATATCTTCGAATGCCTTCTGGCAAGCATCGTCCCAAATGAATGACACACCCTTCTTGTTTAGTTTAGAGAATGGTTGACACTTCCCAGACAGATTTGAAATGAATCTTCGGATATACGCCAAACGCCCTTGCAATCCTCTGAGTTCTCTTAGATT
>BQKN01054081.1:0-19780 GCA_022839385.1 Asparagus kiusianus | reverse complement strand
AGAGATAAACCCAGAATCGGAGAGGAAGAATTTTATATTCTATCTCCCGGTGCGGAGGAAACTCAACGTGGGGTTTCCACTTAGGGGAATCCGGATTGGTTTGAATAATCCTAACTGTCATAAGGTTTGATTACTCAGTTTGTGGACCTCTCGTTCATGGAATGAATCGAGAGGAGATTTTGGCTTTGGTCCTAACTATAGGAAGGTTTGACCAAGTGGGGGTTTTGAGATGATCCTAACTGTTTAAAGGTTTGATCATTCGACTTGTGGATCTCTCGTTCATGGGACGAATCGAGAGGGGATTTTGGTTTTGGTCCTAACTGTAGTAAGGTTTGCCCAAAAGAGGAATAGGAGTAAGGTACAAATAACAATGAGTTTGTCAATTTGCACGAACTACTCGGTGAGAAATTTTGGTTTTAAATATAAGAATTTGACATGAAATAACGGGTCAACTGATACAGACCGATGACTTTTGATCGATCTGATCATTGGGGAATTTCATGGTACGGGGTTACGAATCATCGAGTTTCTACTTCCATGATTGCGTCAATGGGTTTTGTGAGGAAAGATTAACTGTTATTAAAACTTATCTCAACAAAAGTAATAAGAACATATTATTCACATGATTACTCTTTATTCATGATAATCAACTGATGACGGATTATCCTGAAATATCCTGTATAGGACTCTCTAGGAACTTTCCGTTTTACATAGGTTATCCTGAACGTATTATGGGTAATATTTTTTCAGGAACTTCCCATTTATTGGCATCATTAATTTGTTGCCATCCTGGGTAATCAGGCGATATGCACCGTTTGAATAGACGGTTTCTATTACAAATGGTCCTTCCCATTTGGGTTCAAATTTTCCTTTCTTCTTAGAAGTGAGAATCATAGGTCTTCGGACGGCAAGAACTAGATCTCCTTCTTTAAAACTTCGTCGTCGAACCCTTTTATCAAAAGTTCGAGAAATTCTAGCTTGATAAAACTCGATCTGTTGCTGAGCTTCCAAGCGCTTTTCGTCTAACATCTCTAACTCTTCGAGACGTTTCTGATGATGTTCTTCCGTCGTCATTCCCGTTGCGAGAGCGATGCGGAGAGAAGGAATTTGTATTTCCAGTGGCAGAACAGCTTCACATCCGTATGTTAAGGCATATGGGGTTGTTCCGGTTGGTGTACGGACGGTTGTGCGATAAGCCCATAGGGCTTCGCCAAGTTTGTCGTCCTAATCTCGTTTATTGGTTTTCACCAATTTTGCCAGAATCTTGATGATGGTCTTATTAAAAGCTTCAGCTAATCCATTAGCCGTAGGGTTATAAGCCGTCGATGAAACGTCCTTAATCCCGAATTTGCCGCAGAACTTGATGAATGCGTTACTGACGAATTGAGGACCATTATCATGCACTATTCGCCTTGGAACACCATACCGATATATAATATGGTGTTTGATAAACTTAATAACATCACTCGTCTTTACTTCTCTAAGTGGAACTGCTTCTGCCCATTTCGAGAAGTAATCGGTGATTGCCAAAATGAAGCGGTCTCCTTTAACCGATGGTGGGAAGATAGGACCTACGATATCCATTCCCCAAGTTTCGAATGGCCACGACGTTGCCGATGGGTGCAAATACTCAGGAGGTTGATGCATATAATTTGCATGTAACTGACATACTTCACATCGTCGTGCGTAGTTAACTGCATCCTTTACCATCGTTGGCCAATAATACCCGATTCTTCTAAGTCGATCACAAAGTTTAGGACCGGGCTGATGCGCACCGCATATTCCGTTATGCGCCTCTTTGAGTGCTTGTTCTGCTTCTTTGCCGGATAAGCAACGGAGTAGAAGACCGTCGTACGATCGTCGATACAACATTTGTGCTGTGGCGTTGTAATAAAATCTCGGTGCTCTTCGCCGAATCGATTCCCTTTCTTTTACATCTTCAGGCAATATACCATGTAGGACGTAGTCGATAATGGGAAAGCGCCAATCTCGAATTTCGGGTTCAACTGCTGTTGAGTATACTTCTTTAACATCCGAGTCGTAGATTGGAACGATAAGCTGGTGAGTCTTCACCGTAATCAATTGTTCTGTTTCGGGAGGTTGAGCCAATGATACCGACAATGCCGCCAATGCGTCTGCATACGCGTTTTGGAGACGTGGAACGTACTCAATGAAAAATCCTTCAAATGAGTTTGCCATCTCAATAGCCACCTGATGGTATGGAATCAGGTCTGGACTTCTGACTTCATACTCTCCTCGTATTTGATTCACTACCAGTTGAGAATCCCCAAAAGCTTCAAGATATTCGACCCCCAGCTCTTTGGCAAAATTGAGTCCAATTATTAACGCGTTGTACTCGGCCACATTATTAGAACATGGTCCGGTCAACGAGTATGCTCTAGGCAAGACATGCTTTTCCGGGGATACTAAAACGACCCCCACTCCTGAGGAGATTTTAGAACATCCGGGTGCGCTTGTCACATTGGTTGCGCGAGAAGCCCCATCGAAGTATAATTGCCACACTTGTTGATATGAGGTAGTATTAACTTTGTGAGTTTCATCTGGCAGATCATCATACAATTCGACTATATCCTTTGTAGGATTTTCCGCCAGAAGATCGCAAATAGCTCGTCCTTTAACCGATTTTTGTTGCTTAAAGTACAAGTCATATTGCGATAAAAGTAGAGCCCATCTGGCTAACCGCCAATTCATAGAAGCCGGCTGGGTCATGAATACGCGGACAGGATTTATGTTGGAGATGACATAAATCGTCTGCCCCACTAAATAGTGTCGCATTTTCTGGACGGCAAATACCAATGCAAGGCACTCCTTCTCGATCATTGGATAGCGAGATTCAGCTCCTACCAATGTACGACTCAAGTAATATACTGCTTGCTCGTGACCGTTATCGTCGTCTTGTGCAAGTAATGCACTTAACGAATGGCTCGTCGCTTTGACATAAATCAGAAACGGTCTGCTCGATTTCGGTGCAACGAGAACAGGCGGATTCGCTAGATATGTTTTAATATCCTCGAACGCCTTTTGACACGCTTCATCCCAAATGAATGACACGCCTTTCTTTGCAAGTTTAGAGAATGGTTGACATTTTCCGGACAGATTTGATATAAACCGACGGATATATGCCAATCGACCCTGCAATCCTCTGAGTTCTTTAAGATTTCTCGGGGGTTGCAGCTCATTTATCGCCTTCACTTTGTCAGGATCAATATGAATACCTTTTGTGGTGACGACGAATCCGAGAAATTTACCGCTCGACATTCCTAGGAAGGATTTAGTCGGATTCATCTTTAGCTGATGAGTTCTCATCAGATCAAACATCGTCTTCAGATCATTAATGTGGTCTTTTTTATCACGACTCTTAACGACCAAATCATCAACATAGCATTCAACGGTTTTCCGCAGATGTTCTTGGAAAATTTGCGTCATGGCTCGTTGGTACGTGGCGCCAGCATTTTTTAAACCAAAAGGCATAACCGTATAGCAAAAGACCCCCATGGGTGTTCTGAATGCTGTATGTTTTTCATCATCCGGGTGCATCTTGATTTGATTATACCCTGAGAAACCATCCATAAATGACATTCTCTCGAATCCGCAAGTATTGTCGATAATGACGTCCGTAATTGGTAGTGGGAAGTCATCTTTAGGACAGGCGGCATTCAGATCTCTGAAATCAATACAGATTCTGATCTTTCCAGTCTTTTTAAGAACCGGAACAATGTTAGCTAGCCATTCAGGATGTTGTTCTTCTCTGATAAAACCTGAGTCGATCAACTTCTTGACTTCAGCTTCTATCGCTTCCATAATTTGTGGACGAAACCGTCTTTGTTGTTGTTTGACAGGTTTGACATCCGATTTTATGTTGAGGGTGTGCATTGCTATGTTCGGATCGAGCCCCGGCATATCTTCGTAATTCCAAGCAAAAACGTCAATATACTCTCTAATGAGAGCGATTAACTCCTCTTTCTCGTCTGGTGGAAGGTCACCGCTGATAAATATAGGTTTCGGATTAGCTTCGTCACCCATATTAATTTGTATCACTTCATCCTCCGTAGGAGGTTCTCTTTGTTCAAATCGATCGCCATATTGGATGTTCATATAATGCGTCCATGGGTCTTCCCAAATAGGTAATTGATCGTCCTCTTCAATTGTGGAAGGATCAACTGTCGCCATGTTTGACATTAAGGCTTTGAATCTCTCTCCGATACTCGTGTCGGAGTCCCACATTGAAGTATCGGATGAATGCCCGCTTCCATTTATCAACTGGCTGATGATCTGTTGGCAATCTTCATCCTCAGATGACGAAGCATAACCTAGACCTCTATTATGACTATAATGATTATCTGGTTTTCCTTTTGGTACATAAGTAGAACGGGGTGGCACCCTAACTCCTTGACCAAAATGAAGACCTTCGCCAAGCGAGAGGTCATAACCTTGCCTCTCCATATAATCATTAGCTTGCCAACTATATCGATAGAAATGTTGTCCTGGCTTTTCCTCATCTGAGCTACTACCCAAGAAAAGATTAGTAGCTGGGGATGGATTCCCTTTCCCAAAGATTATTTCTTTCTCACCCCCTGTCTTTGCAGGTAGAATCACCGTTGTCCCAGCTGAATTGTGCAGATATCTTGTCGCCGTGCAGGACGAACGAATTGGCATGTGTAGATTAGGATTATCATACAATTTCTGCATTACATCATTAAGACAAGGCGAATACTCTAAATCATTCTTTATTATTTCATCGGCAAGTTGCCAGTTACAACTTTCGTCCGACGATTCATCACCGTCAAGATCGATTACAAGAGGTTCAATGTCATTTAATACAAGACCTTCACTATAATCGAGCCCGGCTTCGGTATCAGCTTCATCTCCGCTGTCCGTGCCATGGGCTGATGGTTCAGTTTCGGACTCAGCACCATATAGAAGGGAGTCAGTAAAATAATTTTCTAACCCCTTGAATGGTTGCTTATCCGCGACCACTGTCTTAACCTCCTCATTAGTGTCGACATATTTTAAACACTGATGGAGGGTGGAGGGAACTATAAGATTACTGTGGATCCATGGACGACCCAACAGTAAATTATAGGAAGTTTCTGCATCGATCACATAGCATGTAACCTCAGACTTCAAATCTCCGAGTTGACACTTCACCCGGATTTTTCCTAACGGTCTTGATCCGCTAGTGTTGAATCCATAAATGACAGTTCCCGTTGAGGCTAACCTACTGGCGGGAATCCCGAGGTGGTACATCAAACGAAGTGGCATGATGCTAACAGCGGAACCCGGATCGACTTGAATCCGGTTGACCATGCTCGAACCGATATATCCAGTAAAGTATAGCGGTCTATCATGCTTTGAGTTCCTGACTTGCATATCTTCCTTTGTGAAAGCGATGCAAGGGAATTTAGTGGCTGCCAGATTACAATGCTGCACCGACGACTCTGGCTCTTCAGGCATTGGTTTAATCTGAGTGAGGAATACCTCAGAATCAGCCAAGGCTTCTTGTAAAGCTATCCTGGTTTCCTTCGAGAAACGCAATAACTCGTACAGCGTGATCCTTGCTGGGATATTGGCTAACTGAGTCATGACATCGAAGCGGTATGGGGCATTTGAACTTTCCGGTTTGTCTCGTCCAATTGGTTTACTGAAACGAGACTGCTTCGGAATTTGAACTTCTTTGGGTTGAGGTTCTTTTTCTTTCTGCTTAACAACTCTCTGAGGTCTCTCGGTTGCTACGGGTGGGGTCGTATCCACCCCCAGTTCTACTAGAGTTTTACCATTAGGATTAGGAGCTTCAGGATACTGGTAATGATATTCATTTCCACCTCTTGTTGCGAAAACTTCTTGCTCTTCATCCGAGAGTGGTAAAGCTGCTATCTCCTCATCGTTCTTCTCAGGAATCGCCGAGGCTCCGTAACAGGACTTCTCCTTTCCTTTGCCCTTCAATTTCTTCTTCGATGTGGATGTCGTCCACTGTTCGTCTTCGAGCAGATCCGGATGAACCCAAAGGATTTCGCCGTTAGGAGCCGTATGTGATACTAACCCTTTTTGGCGCTGTCCATGAGGGTCATCGTTGATGGTTTGCATTTTGACCTCTGACACTGGCTCGGCTTGAAACCAGGATAATGGAACTGATCCAAAGCTAATAGAGACTGCATTGGCGCCCACCTTCTTCTCCTTTGGCTTCGGGGTCACAATACCAACATCAATCAAGGTCTGTATCTTGTCTTTCAAGACATAACACGCCTTAGTGGGATGGTGGACCCTCCTATGATACGCACAGTATTTCGGGTCATTGGTTTTCTTCGCTTCCTCTTGGTTTGTGACCGGTGGAAGCTTAATCTTGTTATTATCCAACAGATATTTGAAGATGACCGGCACTTCATCATCTTTGAATGAATACTCCTTTGGAAACCTGGGCTCAGAAGGCTTAAACTGCTTCTGAGGCTGCTGATTCTGATTTGGCGCCAGCTGGAATGACGACTGCTGCGGCTGCTGTTGAGGCGGCTGTTGTGACGTCTGATGCGCGTCGACAGCGGCTCCTGACCCTCTTCCCCTACCTCGAGGATTGAAGTTCTGTTTCTGGTTTTGATTATTGTTTGATGGCTGACCCCTTTCCAAATTCCTCCTTTTGAGAAATCGTTCAGCCTGTTCACCTCTAACCTTCAACTCCTTCCAGGTCTTAGAGGGTACAACCCCCATTATCTCCAGCACATCCAAAGACAGATTGTTGTGACATGTCTGCAGGATGAATTCTTCGGTGAGTGGATCTCTGCAGTTCACCGTTTTGTTTCGGAATCGTTTGACAAAGACGTCAACTGATTCCCCATTCTTCTGCTTCTCGTCCAACAACGAGCCAATGGACACCTCCGTGTCGTCGTCGAAGAAATTAGTGAGGAACAGTTCTTCCATATCTCCCCAGCTATTGATGCTTCCGGGTTTCAGGCGTCGGTACCAATCGAAGGCAGGCCCGCGCAGGGTTCCTACGAATGACCGTACCATCAGGGCTTCATTCCCTGATATTGCGCCGAGATGCGACTTGAAATAAATCAAGTGTTGAGTTGGTGAACCACTGCCATTAAAAGGAGTAAAGTTAATCAAATTAAATTTAGGGGGATAAGGAATTAGATCCCACTCCCTCGGGTATGGATATGGAATGCCCGTCTTCTTCACTTCCTGGGCCGTCATTAGAGCATTGACTTTGCTCTCAAGATCCTGCATTTTCTTGTCTTCCTCTTCAGTCTTTTTCAGATGAACTTGAAGAGTTGATTTGGCCGGACCGCTTCCAGAATCGTCTTTATCTGTAGGAGGATCATCAAAGACAGTTTCGTCTTCTTTGTCATCATCCTCAGTTATGTGTACAGGCTTAGCATTGCGTTTACTGGATTCTGCTTTTTGGCTTGATTCCGGTTGGTGCTGTTGAGCCTGCAAGTCTCGTACCTGCTGCATTGTCAGCTCCATCTCCGTTCTGATCTCAGCTCTGATCTCTTCGCGTTGTTTGGCCAACGCTTCCTGCAGTATCTGAGCTAACTGGTCCGGCGTGATGGCGAATGATTCTCTCGCTCGTCCCACACTGGATGCGGTATCGTCCGAAGCGACCGCAGAACAGGTATCTGATAGTTCTTCTTCTGACGATAAACCTTCGTGCATCCTCTTGTAGTCTCGGCGTCGGTTGGCCCTTCGTTGCAACCGCTTCATTCTTTGAGAAAGACCCCGCTCAACTCTTCCTTCTGAAGAGAAATCAGGGTCAGGGTTGACTATTTGTTGTTTTCCTCTGCCGGTCATATTAATGGTGACCTCAGGGAATTCATCTTGCCGCCTTGCAGGCTTTCTCTGGTTAAAACGTCTCATTTTGGATTTCGACGCTTCGGTTGACAGTCTTTGAAACACAGAAACTCGTCTTGGGGTTTGTGAGCAGCCGCATTCTGTTAATACTGCCTTGATGAGTCTTTCGCATGCGCAATGAGACTCACCTTCTCGGGCAATCCTTTTTCTTGAATTATTATTTTGATAGTACAGCTCATCACTGCCGTGATTTGAGCAACTTATCTCTGGTTTGCGAACCTTGTTAACATGCACAGGACGATTATTTGTCGTTTCTGAGCGATCCAAGGTTAAGTTTTTAAATACACCCCCTTACGGGAGTGGAGTCTTCACAGGTCCTAAACGATCATGAACTGGTATTCTTTTGTCTTGGACCGGGTTAAGTCTGACAGGAGGGTGTTTACGACCCCCTGTGTAGGAAACTACCAAGGGTTTGTTTACTGTGCTCGAAATTTCTTTCATTGGGGCTTTGCCTCGATCGTCAGCCAAAGGACCGAGGCGATCCGCCATAGTAATCTTGAACTTGGATAAATCTGGGCTAACCCAGGGTTTCGTTGGTGATGAAGCAGACGCTGTTGTAACAGAAGGACTAGGAATAGGTGTCGATGCAGCTGTAGCCTTGCGACGAGCATCATGACCAGCTGAAGTGCCGCGACAATCCAAACTGTCGCGGTTGAATGAGTTGCCGCGGCAGTTTGTGCTGCCGCGGTTGAATGAATTGCCGCGGCGGTTTGTGCTGCCGCGGTTGAAGACTGCATCGTCTTGTGATTTTTGGGTACTTTCGGTTTTAGGGACCCAAATCTTACAGCTTTTTGGTGTTCTTTCACACACCATTTCCTTCTTGTTCTTCTGATTTTGTTGACGAAGTGCACGGGCACGAGCGGCTTTTACTTTACGCCGTTGAATCCGTTCTTTCAAGGTTGAACGAGCCCTTTTGACTAGGGTCCATTCTTCCTTTGTAAGTTTTGCAGAAACATGATTATCTTGTTGTTGAGGCAACTGGACCACATTTCTGTTCCTTGACTTTAGGTCCGCGTAGTAATGGACCCCGTCAGTTTGTTGCATGGCCTTAGCCAATTGTCGAGCACGGCGTTGGCGTTGCCTCTGACGAGCTCTCTTCGTCAATGTTGGTGAACTATCCATCAGCGACTCCTTAATGGGTTTGGAGTCTTTCGGGGCAGAGGTATTGTAGAGAGATTTTTCATCAACTATTGGGCCGGAATCTTCATCTGCGGCCTTTGTAGAGACTGTAGACTTGTAAACTTTCTTAGGGGAAGAAATCTTCCTGCACCTGCGGAGTGAGGAGGATTTTGAGGATGAGGACGACAAGTATTCCTCGAATTTGGCTTGATCGAATTCGTATTCGATCTCTTCAGTGACGATAATCTTTATCGGCTGCGACACTGCGGCTTCGGCAGCGAAGCCGCTGGCTCCCACTGTGGTCGCCAGTTTGTTTTCAGCAAGAGTTGTTTCCATCGTAGATTCCATTAATCTTCTTTCGATTACAGAAAAATTACAATGAAAATAAGAAAAATTACAACTCTTGAAGAAAATAACACAGAATTCGTTTATCGAACACTGTTTTGTGGGACTTTGCCTGTGTCGGGAGTGCTTTGGCTCGTGGACCACCGATTCGAAGATCGTAAGGTTGTTTTGATATCCTTCCTTCGTTTATCGAAGTATGGATTTGAAGCGAATATCCTATCGATGTAAGATATTCACTCTTCCAAAGATCAAGTCTGTGCTAGATCTCTAGGAATCACCAAATGATACTTGTCAAAGGGTGAAAATGATTTCTCTCTTTCTCAAAATCTCCAAAAGTTTAAGTCTCCTCTGCTCCAATCTGCTCTCTGTCCTTTATTTCGTATATAGGGGGGTATTTATAGGGGTAGAAGTGCACCACAGCGAACATGGGGCGAGATAACTGCTCAAGTGTTTACCCTTTGGCCGCTGCTGCAGTCTACACTGCCGCGGCTATTGGCGCGGCAGTATAGGCTGCCGCGGCCGAAGAGGTAGTTACCAGCACGTTCCATCGTGCTTGGAACCGCTCTCCCACGATCTTTAACCACTTTTTTACGTGGTTTAACAGCTTTTCCACGTCAGCGCACGTTCTATTTCTGATATATCGCCACGTGGACTTCAGAAATCATCGTATAACCGCCTCGTAACCGTTACAACACTCCTATAAAACAGCCGCGGCACCTTAGGTTGTAGCGCTTACGCCGCGACACTATATGATGTCGCGCCTTTGCCGCGGTATCATAGGTCGCCGCGCCTTAGCCGCGGCACTCTATCCTGCCGCGCCTTAGCCGCGGCACTCTGTCCTGCCGCGCCAGTAAGTGTTGTTTGATGACGTGTAAATTGTTCTTCCATGTTGTTTTGATTGATATTTGGATGTCTGTAAGTATTTTTTTGATGCCTACAATATTAAGGAAACAAAACTATTTCTTTTCCATTTGTAAATGAAACCAAATAACTAATGGTAGAGCTAAGAGGTAAGGAAAGTGATAATATTATAGTTAACAGGACAAAGAGACCTAGAGGTAGACCCAAGAGAACATTGCTCGAAGCAATTAAGAAGGATATGATAATGGTTATCTTAATGGAGGAGATGACCCCATACGAATGGAAGAATAAGATTCATGATTCATGTAGCTGACCCCAAACTTCTGGAATAAAGGCTTCATTGTAGTTGGTGTAAATGAAATTGAACCCATCGAGAGAAGTTAAGCTTAATGAAAAGGCAACTTTACACTCACAATGAAAAAATTTACATGCATTACCTTGAAGAAGGCAGAGAACTCTGAATTTGGTGATAACAAATGTTTTTCCCTAACGGACTGATGACAAACGGATAATGCAAGCAATATCAGGACATAAAGGTAAACATCCACTAACTTAATAAGTTAGCAAAGTCCTTAATCTAATACCAACAACCTATGCTTTTAGGTAAAGTATACAATCGCTCTTAGAAAATTAATTATACCAATCCATGTCTGGATCTTGAACCTAACATACCCTGAAACCAAGAATAAACCAAAAATGCAGATCCGACAGACTTCTGGAGATTTCAAGCTGCCATATGCGTAAAATCATGCCACAAGCATTGCTCATTATCACATAAGCGTTACCCTTTCGTTCCTACTAATTTATCGGAATGTTATTAAAATGTTAATTAACTTTGGGGAACATCACAATTCCACAGGCTTCTCTGTTCAATGTTGTTTAATTGCAAGTGGAATCCAATTGAAAAAAAAAATCTCAAAACCAACATGAACAAGAACAAAGTAAATGCATTCCTATTTTCCCATAAAGTAATAAAAAAATCCAATACGTTGCGTGAATCTTGTTCGCCCATTCTAACATTTTTTTGGAGAGCTCCAGTGGTCTCCATCATAACATTTATTTACTGTTCCATTAGAACGTCCAAATATTCCAAACGTAAATAAACCAAATCTTAAAACGAACCCAGATCTAGTATCCATAAAAATCTCCCACCTTTACGTAAAAAATTGTTTCTCATTATAATTTATTTAAAAACCCAGATATGAAAACCCCTCAATGACCCCAATTTGTCATCAAAATCCAAGCTTTCCAAGCCAAAAAAAAAAAAACCAACAACAAATTACCTCAAAATTTGAAGCTCTTCTAGGGTTCGAGGCAGCTTCAGGAAGCTATAGTCCGACGCCGGCATCGACAAATAAACGCCAAAAAGCCCCAACCCAAAGCCCAACACAACGCTGAAACCCATCGCAGCCTCCATTCTCGAGAGCGGGAACTTCGATCCTTTCCCCATCTCCTCTGTTTTCTGCTTCAGAGAGAGGAAAAGATCGGAAGTTTTAAATTTTGAAGAAGGAAAAAAGAGGAAGAGATCAAACCCTAATTTCTCCCTCCTTTTTCCCCTTCTTATATTTATTTATTTATATTATTTTTTTCGTGTTTTTTTGGGTTTACAATGGATAGCAATTTAAGGGTCCTGGGGAGGAGGAGGAGAGGTATATTCGTTTTTTGAGGCGGATGCGGCGGAGTCGGATACGTTATCGTGTTCCGAAGGGATAGGGGGGTTTTGAGGGTATATTGGAAATGTTGTTACGCCACGTCGGCAGTAGTGTACACGTAACCGACAACGAGGAGGTGTTCGTACGATCCATGAATCATTGAATTATTAAACGCCCTTTACATTGTCGGGACAAGTATTTATAATTTGGAAACGTGTGTTCTTTTGTTTTAAGAGAGACGCTACAGACATATTCTAAGGCAACTTGGACACGTTCCCAACTCAAAGAATCATCTCTCTAGAAAATATTGAAGATGTAATACAACTTTTATCGTATGGAGATGATGAGTTATAATATGAATTAATTACAATTCGGGCACCTTGAAATATAGTGTAATTCCGTGGGTGACTCTTTAAGTTTGTGTATCAGTATGGATGACATTGAGTTTAACAATTGCAGTATTGTAGTGACCTAGAGAGATGGTTTTCATCTGGGCGCTTGGGACACACCAGGGTGATCCATGTAACTACAATCTCGGGATTACCGGTGTAGATTCGCAAGCCCTAGGATCCCTCCGATAATAACACCATATTTTAAGGGTACTGGAATGTAATTTAGTCTTTATAATATCTTCAACTTATGTATCCTATAATAGATTCTAGTACTCTATGTATATTTCTAATCTGACACCTTACTTTTCTCTTGTTGTTTCAGAATAATTCATTTCCAAAGTAATAAGAATACGATATATTCAAAAGGAATTAGAAGAACTTTGTACTATACTTAGTTTGACAATGTTTTTTTGAGAGTTTTATTATCTATTGCCAATCCAATTTTCGCAAAAAAAAAAAGGGAAAAAAACTTTATAAATAAAAAAGGTTATATAGCTCCATAAATTCTAGAGAACGTGAAAAGGACATGTCACCCATATAATCATAATAAAATATTCCTCCCATGTGCATCACGTTCTCACCCGCTCACCCGTCCATTTTTGAGAGCTAGGGTAGGCTACATGTGAGGTACGGTTCGCTTGGTAATTCCCACAGGTTAGAGGGGTGTTTTGGTCAAATTAGAAATTCTAGCGACAAAAAAGTTTAGGAGAAAGCTAATTATTTAAAGTGTTTAAGTCACGTGTGGAGCAACAAATTGCTTTCACGCGATCCACACTGATTTGGATTACGTACAAATGAAACTTCGGTTATATTATTGTATATTCTCTCAAATATCAGAACACGCTGTGCGGCCTACATCACGAAACACCAATGTTCTTGTGGCACCATTGGACAGCCCAAGCTTCTCAATTGATTAAGGGGGTGTTTATTTATTTTAAATCCTATAATTTTAGGATATGAGTTTCACCATGAGATTTGAAATCTATAGGTAATTTATTATGGGTTGGGATTCCTAAAACTTTGTTTGTTTTAACAATATATTGGGATTTGGAATGCTATAATTTGTAATATTTTTATTTGTTTCAAACTTTTTGGAATTTGAAATCATTAATTTGTCTAACACTTTTGAAAGAGCTTTGCTACCGGGACCCAAAATATGAGACCAATAAGGGGGACAAGTGAGGTGTCCCCAAATAATAAGTTGGTCATCATTAATGATGGAGGTGTCCCCCTCCTACTGGATAATGAGTTGGCCATCATTAATGATGGCCAACTCATTATCCAATAGGAGGGGGACACCTCACTTGTTTCCCCTCCTATTTTTTGGGTCCTTGAGAAATTTTTCCTTTTGAAATCCACCCCACATCCCACCCAAAAAAGATGACTTCACAAATCCTTAAATATAATATATATTTTTTTTTTATTTGGGGATTTGATATTCTAAAATTTGTTTTGAAACAAACAAGCTTTATGGAATTCTAAAACGCAAAAAAAAGAACCACTTTTTGATTCTAGAATTTGAAATCCCACCCAAATGCCAAATTTTTTTTGAAACAAACACCCCCTAAGATCTGAAGTGTAGGTCTAGCCCTTTTTTCCTATTGATTTTTTACTCTTTTTTCTAAACGAAAAAAAGTTATGTGTGTATAATTGTATATCCACTAAAGTCAAGGGCTTATAATGACTTTGAACTTGGCTATCAAATCCCAATTAAAAGTAACAAAAAACATCACGATCAGCACCAAGGAAATCAAAACCAGCAAATTAATAATGGAGAAGGGCTACTCGGGTTTAACCATTCACAGATCGGGGCACAAAAAGGCCGTGCTACTTTTATGGGCCGGTAACATAGGCTTACATCCAAAGGCCCAATTCTGAAAAGAAGTGACTCTAATTTTTTTTTTATAGCTTATTTTCACAAAATATCACCCTGACTTTTGGGGCCGAGTATTGCATAAAATTATCTGAACTTTATAAATCATAGAAGTCCCTCACGTCAACTATTGCTAAATCACATTGGCTTGTTTGTTTGCATAGAAATATGTGAAGGTTAATCCTACTATTTCCAAACAAACAAATTTGTTTGTTTCTTTGGAAAAAAAAAATCTGCTCCTAGTACTTTCTTAAATGATGATGTGTTGCTCCTTAAAAGTCTTTTTCCATCTCTCGTAGCTCGGATGTAGCTGAAACATAAGTCAATTAGGAATAGATCAAATTTTAATTTATGTGAATATCTTCCATTTCTAAATAAAATCAACAAATATCTTATTTCTCTCTCTTTAACAATGTGTACAATGACTATCCAAAAAATTAATAATAAAGAAGAAGAAATACTATTTCCGCTTCTTTTAGAAATTTGAGAAACAAACAGAAGTATTGTTATTCTTGTTATGTTCTGGTTCATAATTTTAAAAGTTACTTTATTTGAGACAATGATAGGTTTGTCTAAATGCGTCACATATAGAATATGTGTCCACTTAAAGCAACCACTTTGTGCAAAAGAGATATGATAAAGGGATTTTATGCAAAACCCCCATATGTACCTTTATAAAAAAAAATTGTATTTACTTTATGTTTTTTCTAACTCACAAATTGAAGGAATCCTCATACCAAATACATTGATGTCTTGTGATGAGTCTAAGGTATACTATTAACTTATTATTATCAGAACTTTTTGATACATAATAGTTAAATTAGGGGGATAGATAAATCCAAAGGCATGATCATGGGTTATTTAACCAATGACCAACAACTACGGAGGTGTTTATCCTTTAAATTATTATTCTTGCTAAAAGTTATGCCTTTTGTGCCCACGCTACAAAATTAGAAAAATATCATCCTTTTGCACGTAATCAATTGCAAATGTGCAACCAACTCTAGAATCTGAATTCCTTATCTTGACCCTTTGTATGTTAAGAAACATATCCTCTTCTATCTCTATAGTATATTCCTTTCTATGCTTTAAGAAACATATCCTTTTTTTCCTATATATTCCCTTCTATCCTCCTGAATTTTTTTCTACGGGGATTTGTGCCCAAGGAGTAGGGGGCTGTTTGGTTCCCTGTTTTTGAGGGAAAGCCATTGTTAAAAGCCTATCAAAAATATCAAAAGTGTCACTTTTTGGCAGACTTTCAAGCAAAATCCTCTTCTTTAGAGGCGTTTTTGCTTAAAGCCTGCCAAAGAAGTGACACTTTGGCAGGTTTTCAAGGGAATTTTTTTAACCAAACAGCCCCTAGCAGGGCTTGGGGGGGGGGGGGGGGGGCTGGGGTTTGATTGGAAAAGAAACGCAATATAAAATACATAAATAAACAAAATGATTCTATATTTCTTTAGTAAAACCCCCCTAGGATTTCAGCTAATTTCATAATCTATAGGCTAGAATGCAATTGAACGGAATCAAATATTGAGTTACTAAGGTGTATTCTCCTATGATCTTGTACTTCTAATTTGAGGACAAGTCTCTTCCAAAATACTCCCTGAATATCCGAAAAAACTATAGAGTTTAGATGCGGACCCTAACTGCTATTTAAACTCATCATTCTTTTTTATCCTATCCAATGTAGGGCTACAGTCATACTAATAATCTCAATAACAAAAAGACAAATGCGTCAAAGCAAATCGTATTAATCAAATGAATCGAAATATGTTAATGCTTATATTACACATATTCCTGGGGAAAAAAAATAACGAGTCTTACCAAATGAACTTCTAAGTTGAATGTGTGTAAATAATAAAATGTAATGTAAAATTCATAAAACATAACTTTGTAACTTCTAGAAAAAAAACACTACTATCAAGGATGACACATCGAGTTTAAGCTGTTATGAGCTCTCCAGACGAAAATAAAAGACATTTGTTTTGGAGAAACCGCGTGGCCTAAGCCTCCAGCATTTCATTAAAAAGATAGCAACGAAAAAAAGGCAAATTTTCCCTATTCGTTTTCTGAAAAGGGAAATTTAGGCCTATTTTCTTATACTTTAAAGGGGTGTTTGGTTGCACAATTTTATAAAAAGATTTCTCAAAATGTCTGACAATAAAATTTTTGTATATTTCCGTAAACTGTGTTTGGTTTAAAAAAAATTTACAGAAATGTTTTTAGTATAGTACAAACAAGTACCAAAATTTTACAGAAATCAATTTACTCTCCAAATGGGCGGAAATCACCCTGAAATCTGACACCACATTGACACTTTTCAATAAAGTTGACACTTTTCTATAAAAATAGGGGGTGTTTGGTTCAATTTCTACAAATTATAGGAAATATTGTTATTTTCTATAAAGTTATGGGCTATTTTCTTATTTTGAACCAAACAAGCAAAATTTTTTTAAAAAAAGAAAATTGGTACTTTTGGACTTCTCAAAACTTTTCCTATAATTTTTTAAAGAAATATAAGGAAATCATATTTTGGGTGGAAAACATTTCCTATAGTTTGTAGAAATTGAACGAAACACCCCCTAACCCCACTAATGGTAAATCCGAAAGTTCGACCGAGCCTCGAAACTTCCTTCGGTGGGATTTTGTGCAATTTACGAGTTATGGAGGGGGGTTTTATAAATCGCTCTAATGACTTCGTGGACTTAAAGGCTTCGGAAGGAAGGAGCCCGAGTCTACGAGAGTCTTTCTAGTTTTTAAGCGGGTCAGAAAGATGGTGACGGACTCAAGTTTTTCAAACCGTTTCGTGCGCACCGATGGTGGGGCCCAGTCAACGAGCAAACGCCACCCCAGATTCTCGACCCGATGATGGGTGCGAATCTCAACTTGTAGGAATACGAATTCTTTTACCCGAATTCTCCAAGCAAGCTTTGCTGATTTTAACACGACACAGATCTTTTAGGGCGCGTTTGGAACGATTTTTTTTTTTGGTGTTTTTTGAGTGAAAGTCTGACAAAGTATCAGGCTTCCACCCTAAAACGTCTTGTTTAAAGACGTTTTAGGGTGAAAACCTGACACTTTGTCACGCTTTCACCCAGAAAACCCAAAAAAATTTTGGGTCCAAACGCTCCTTTACCCAATTCACGCGCGACGTCACGTCATGGAATCAGCTAAACTAATTCTATGATCCATTTTTTAAAGGCAGCTCGATGTTGCGCGTGACAAATTCATAGCTACAAGCTAAACATATTACATGACACTTATTGTTCTTTTATGTTTGCATAGATAAGTGTATTCTTCTTTATCCTAGTTGCAAACATTTAGCATATTTTAGGAATGTAACAATACCTGTCATTAATAGGTATATAATCTCTATGGTGAAGTTTAGTTTTCTGCCCGTTTCGAAATTTAATTCTTGACTGAACCATTTGGCAAACAAATCATACTGCAAATAAGAACTGAACAAAATAATTAATCAATCATTACGTAAAATGATTATGATAATGTTCACGTAAGACAAATTTGTAGGCTTTAAAGTTTATGCATATGCAAGAATCATCTTGGAGATAACAAGAATTGAAAACCAAAGAAAGACAAGGGGCTCCACTTTCCCATACTAATTGCTTGGATGCATTATAATATGAGGTGAACATGGTCTATGTGATGCTTAAACAGTAACCAGAAATAGAGCATAGATTGATGCCTTAGTTTTAGTCTTAGATAGTTTCAGTCTTGGTTTGGTTTCAGTTTTGGTCTCAGCCTTGGTTTGCACTTTTTGATACTTTAATAGAGTATTTGGAATAGTCTTCATAGCTCCAGTTTACTTTTTTTCACACAAAAAATTAGATTTGGAGGCTTCAACTGTAATTTGCAAAGCTCTGTTCTGTTGGCTTCAAGAACATAAATAGTTGTGTACATAGTTGTGTGTTTGGCTCTGAATTTGCAGCCAATTGATTGCTTGTTGCTAAGCATTTTGTTCTGTTCTTTTAGATGCTGGAAGCTGTGTCCTTGGCTTAGTCTTGGTTTGATTTTTTTTGTGCATTAGAACATGGTAAGAGGTTGAAGCTTCTGTGCACATTTTTGGGCATTACATTCTAGCCATCGATGTACTTGTAAGCTTATTGATTACATTATATTTTTAGTCTTGGTTTGTGACTTGGATGGTTTCTATATTGGTTTCAATATTGGTCTCAGATCTGGTTTCAGTCTTGGTTTGCAACTTGGATGACCTTGGTATTGGATTTAGTCCTGGTCTTAGTCTTGGTTTCTGTTGCATGTTGTATATACTAGTCTCTGCAGGACCAATACTTCCCTTCTATGCTTTGACTCTTGTCTCAACATGTTTATTGTTTGAAAAGGCTACCTCGATGTGTGCTTGGCTTATGCATTCTCTCTATAAATGTTAGCATTGTCAATAACTCTAGTTGATTCTTCAAGTGTTCTCCATGAACTTGGTTCTTGTTTCTTGGTTATATATCTTGATTCTTCAAATTGCCATTTCTGTTATTGGCTACTGGTTACATGTGGTAGCTGTATTATTCGGTTATATAACTTGATTCTTCAGATTGCCACGTTTGTAGGGACATTTGGTCGTTGGTTCTTGGTTATATGACTTGGCATTTAGTAAGATTGTGAATATTTGTTATTAGTTGGTTGAAATGGTTGTTATGACATTGGTAATGTGATATTATGCTATGATGATGGTCTTTTTTTAATGTATGTAACCAAAGTTTATACTAGTAATCTATTGGCGATAAAATACATGCAACCAACATTGCTGTTATAGATTTCATGGCGAGGCATATCATGACGACATAGACCAAAACTGAGCATAATATAAGCTTTTTCTATAGTATTCGGGGGTTCATATTACATCTTCAAAGTTTACTACCTCAAATCTTTAAACAATTATTGCAAATTACTCCCTCACATCTTTAAATGTTTTGAATTTTCTCTCTCAAATAGTCACACTTTTGGTGTGATGGAAAGCAAGTTAACCCCTCAACTTTTGTTGCTAATAATTTTATCTTATATGGATGGTAATCACATCATGGTAACCACAATCAAGTTTTCTTCATTTTTTTGTTTGAAACAAACACTAGAAAAACGATGGAATCTACTCATATATCAACTACTTTCTTCTCTTTTCAAATTGAACCAAACAAAATGAAAAGTAGTGGAAATTAATTATCCTCCATATTATTTGCAAAACAAACACAATAAGTAACTTTCCATGATAGCCCCTTAGCGTCAAAACGGAGCTATCCGGGTATCCCTAATGGATGCGAATCTCAACTTGTCAAAATCCGAACTCTTTTACCCAATCCGAATCAAGATTCGCCTAGTGGAACATCGTACAACCCCTCTCGAATAATGCCACGTACCCAAAACACACGCCACGTCTCCCCACCGGATCCCGTAGAAAACTGAAGACAGCCTAGAAAATTAACGGTTACCTCTCGCGCCTAGGGGTGTCCAAAAAGCCCGGGCCGGTGTCCGGCCCGGTGTCCGGCCCGGGCCCGGCCCGGACGTGCCCGGGCCCGGGCCCGGCCCGGGCCCGGAAACCCGGGCAAAACCCGGGTCCGGGCCCGGGCCCGGGTCGGGTCTTTGGCGCCCGGTCCGGGCCCGGCCCGGGCCCGGAACAGTAACATTTTTTATTTTTTTTTTATTTTTTT
>BQKN01054080.1:5771-28026 GCA_022839385.1 Asparagus kiusianus | reverse complement strand
AGCGATGTCCAATCGTCGATCGTTAACACCGAGCTGTGAGTGGGGACCTATCGGCAATTTTCGATGCCTACAATTAGCAATTTGGATGACACTCTTATTATCACAGTAGAGAGGAGTAAGAGTCAGAACAGAAATACTAAAATCACTGAGAAGATGAAGAAGATGAATAATCTCTTTAGCTGTTGTGGACATTGCATGATACTCTGCCTAGATGCTGGAAAGGGCAACAACATCTTGTTTCTTACTCCGTCAGGAAATAAAAGAATCACCAAGAAATATATAATAACCTATGGTAGACTTCCTGGTAGTTGGATCACCAGCCCAATCAACATCAAAATATACACGAAGCTCTAAATCGGATGTAGCAGGATACATAAGAGAGCGAGTGCTAGTGTCCAAAGATACCAAAAAATCTGTAATAAGGCAGCATAGTTTACAGAACGTGGGGCATCAACAAATTGACTGACAATACCAACAGCATGAGAGATATCTGGTCGAGAGATGCATAAATAGACCAACTGACCAACAAGATGTTGGTATCGGGTAGGATCAGATAGAGGCTCACCATCAGTAGAGCGAAGTTTGACATTCTGTTAAAGTGGAGTATCGATAGTTACATCGTTAGTTAGCTCAGCACGAGCTAGAATATCTGAGAGATACTTCTGTTGAGAGAGTAGTACTCCCCGCAGGCCATGAGAGATTTCTAGACCAAGAAAATAGCGAAGAGATCCAAGATCAATCATATGGAACTGTTGTTGTAATTTAGATTTTTCTTACTGTATACCAGCAACATCATTGTTCGCGGGAAAAATCGAGTCTTTCTTCATTATTGATTCCATTGCTATCTTAGTTAACAGCTTTTCGAGTTATAAAGATCCGGTCTTTTTATAAGATCCGGTTACAATGAAAATCAAAGAAAAATAAAAAAAGATTACAACTTTCTCCTTATTTGTCGAACAAATCACGAGCTCCTGTTTTACGGTCGCTCGCTTGCGTGGGTTGTTTGTCTGCGTCGGGGTTTATCCGTGGACCACCGCGCGATCTAGATCCGGTCGGATCTACGCAGTATGATGGGTATTATTTCGCCAAGGAAATAATAGCCGGGGGGATTAGTTCACCAAGGAAATAATCGCTCTAATCTCGGGATCAAAGACCAAGCTTTGATCCGGAGTATAACTACGTAGATCTGAGATCCGGTCCTCTCGAACTCCTACCTTATTTGGCGTTAATGATCACCGAGCACCAGATCTGGATGAGCAAGTCCTTGAAGTCCCAAAGTTTGGATCTTTTTAAGTTTTGAGCTTCGAATCCTGCAGGGCTTCGCCTCTCTCCAAAATTTCGAACCCTTGAAAATGAATATAGCCCCTCCTATTTATAGGCTCTCAGATCTGTGCTTTGGCACAGATCTGGTCGGCCACCCATAGGTGGCCGGCGCGCCTAGCCATCTTGAGGTGGCTAGGCTACCTAGCCACCTCAGGGTGGCTTGGCTCTGGCCGAGCCACCTTGAGGTGGCTCGGCCACCGAGCCACCTTGTGGTGGCTCGGTTTCGGCCGAGCCCCCCTTAAGGCGTTGTTCGTTCCGGTCTTTTCCGTCATTGTATTTGTCTGTGATTCGGTTGTGTGGTTGATTGGTTCGGACTCGATTCGTTGACCTGATTTGGCAGTAAATCCGGTTCCTGATTTGGCAGTAAATCCGCTTCTGAGTTCGAGTCCGAAACTGATCTTGATTCGATCGTGATTCGTCCGAGTCCGCTCTCGGTTGGATGACTCGTTGATTCCTTAACCCATTAGCTTGATTCCGCATGCGAGTGGATTTATTCCATTGTTTGCGTGCGGTTCGTCAGCTTCGTAGCTTCGTTGATCAGCTTCGTTGCGCATCATCCGGCTTCGGTGCATCGGGCTAACGATCGTGTTTGCGTACGTCGCCCAATGGTCGGTTTGTCGAATTGACGTCTTCGAGCTGTGTTAAAGGACCTATAGGAAATTTTATACGCCTACAGATACCCCCTTCAAAGTATTTCAACCTCGTTCTTTTATAGAAGAGTCTGGAATACTTTGGATATGATTGTCCCATCGTTCAATTGGTAACGACGGGAGGTTTGGAGTGGCTTCTGTTCTCGATTCCTTCAGTCCTCCAGGCTATTCGGTGCTTTGTCGAATGTCTGTAAGGGTTCCGGTGCTGCATTTATTGTCTGACCGTCTGTTAGAATTTTGAATTTGAAGTCGATTCTCGATTTCCTGACTTTTTAGCTCGAGTTTACTGACCATCGATTGACGGTGTTGAATCATCATTTATAACGCGTTGTCCGGCATTTGTGCTTCATTGTGACGCGTTGTCCGGCGTCCAGGCTTCATTGTGACGCGTTGTCCGGCGTCCGATATAGTTTATACTCGTACATCTTCCGGAGTATTCACAGTTTAAACTCTTAAGGAATTGGAGCGTGGCAGATACTTGAGTCACGAGACCAATTTATAAAATTGATGTGTCAATGACTCGTATTTATAGAATTTTTGGCAAATTCTCAGCCATCAACGGGTTTGATGTGCCTTTACCGACTACCGTTTGAGTCGAGCTAGCATGCGGATTGTTTAAGTTCGTTCCGCATGTGACGTTAAGCTAAAAGAGTTAACCCTTTTAGTGCTACGATATTGAATACGTAGACTTCGTCTTTCTCCTGTGAAAAGACTAAACAGCAACGTGTATGAGACGTTGACTTAGGATTTTTGGCAAATCCTCAGCCTTCAACGGATTTGACGTGCTCTTACCGACTACCGTTTGAGTCGGGCTTACATGCGAATTGTTTTAATCCGTTCTGCATGTGATGTTGTGCTAAAGGAATGAACTCCCTTAGACTTTATGCTATGATGTTGAATACATAGGCTTTACCATTTGTTACGGGAATAGTCTACCCGGCGATGCGTGTTAGGCGTTGACTTTAGGATTTTTGGCTAACCCCCAGCCTTCAACGGATTTGATTAACCTTTTTACCGACTACTGTTTGAGTCGGGCTAGCATGCGGATTGTCTAAATCCGTTCCGCATGTGACGTTGAGCTAAAAGAGTTAACCCTTTTAGTGCTACGATATTGAATACGTAGACTTCGCCATTGTCATGGGAATAGGCTACCCAGCAACGTGTGTTAGACATTGACTTATCCCTATTTAGGCTTTGGGATAAAGGTCCCCAGAATCGGGTTCTGGTATCTTTTTCTTACGGATAAAGACCAAACCGGCGACGCGTGTTAGGCGTCGGCATATCCTTTCTTAGGGTTCAGGATGAAATTCCCCACACGTGTAAGGCATGGATTTTGGTGTTATTAATAACAACCATCCACAATATTGAATATGTGGACGAGTGTTCTTTTTAACGGTTAAGAACTAACCGGCGGCGCGTGTTAGGCGCGAACTTATCCTTGCTTAGGTTTCAGGATAAAATACCCCAGAATTGAGCTCTGGTGTCTTCTTCAATCGGTAAAAGACTAAATCGGCAGCACGTGTTAGGCGCAGACTTATCCCTGCTTAGGTTTCAGGATAAAATACCCCAGAATCGAACTCTGGTGTCTTCTTTAATCGGTGAAAGACTAAACCGCCAGCGCGTGTTAGGCGCAGACTTATCCCTGCTTAGGTTTCAGGATAAAATATCCCAGAATCAAACTCTGATGTCTTCTTCAATCGGTGAAAGACTAAACTGGCAGCGCGTGTTAGGCGCAGACTTATCCTTGCTTAGGATTCGGGATAAACTTCCTAGGATGAATCCTAAATTCTTGGAAAATAATTGGTGTGGGAAGGAAGAATTTTATATTATATTCCCCGATCTTCTTTTAGGGTGAAGACGAACCCGAAAACAAGGAAGGAAGAATTTTATATTCTATTCCCAGTTGGAAAGGAGACTTGAGGTGGGATCTCCACCCCTAGAATCCGGAAAGGTGAAACTAAGAGTGGGATCTCCACTCCGAGAATCGAAAAGATTCGGATAACCCTAACTGTCAGAAGGTTTGATTACCGAACTAAGGATGAACTTCTCGAGAATGAATCGTGGTTTTGGTCCTAACTGTAGGAAGGTTTGACCAAGCGGGAGTTTGAGATGACCCTAACTGTAGGAAGGTTTGATCACTCGATTTGAAAGTGGACCCCTCGTTCATTGGAGGAATCGAGAGGGGATTTTAGTTGTGGTCCTAACTGTAGGAAAGTTTGACCAAGTGGGAAGTTTAAAACGATCCTAACTGTAAGAAGGTTTGATCGCTCGATTTGTGGGCCTCTCGTTCATTGGAGGAATCGAGAGGGGATTTTGGTTGTGGTCCTAAGGTTTGACCAGGTAAACGGTAGGTTTAGTGTTCATCATCTAATTTGTAATGATCAGGTTATCCCTAAGAAAATTACATGTAATATCCTTTCGGGAACTTCCCGTTACATGAATCATCCACCCCCAGCTTCTTCGCGAAACTGGGTTTATCATTGTATCTGATTGTATGTTCGGGTTATCCTTAAGAATATTACGTATAAAATTCTCTAGGAACCTCCCATCAACGGTAGGAAACAGTTTAGACTCATATACCTATTGGAGTATCAGGGAGCAGTTTAACCTCTTATACCGGTCGGAGGATTGAGAAGCAGTTTATACTCATATACTCTTCGGAGTGTAGGAAGAAGCAGTTTATACTCTTATACTTGTCGGAGTCTTGAGAAGCATTTTATACTCTTATACTTGTCGGAGTATTGAGAAGCAGTTTATACTCATATACTCTTCGGAGTGTTGGAAGCAGTTAATACTCTTATACCGGTCGGAGTTCTTCAAGACGTTTCTGATGTTGCTCTTCAGTCGTCATATCCGTTGCGAGAGCGATCCGAAGGGAGGGGATTTGAATCTCCAAAGGCAGCACAGCTTCACATCCGTACACTAATGAATATGGAGTGGCTCCTGTAGGTGTGCGTATAGTGGTACGATAAGCCCAGAGCGCTTCACCGAGTTTATCGTCCCAGTATCGTTTATTGGTTTTCACGAGCTTTGACAGGATCTTGATGATCATCTTGTTAAAAGCCTCGGCTAATCTGTTCGCTGCGGGATAATAAGCTGTTGACGAAACATCTTGGATCTTGAACTTGTCACAGAACCTGACGAAAGCGTTGCTTATGAATTGCGGACCGTTGTCATGGATGATCTGTCTCGGCACTCCGTGTCGGTATATGACATGATGCTTGATGAAGTTGATGACGTTGTTCGTCTTCACTTCTTTAAGCGGAATTGCTTCAGCCCACTTTGAAAAGTAATCCGTGATTGCGAGAATGAATCGATCACCTTTGACTGAAGGGGGAAAAATAGGACCGACAATATCCATACCCCATGTCTCGAATGGCCAAGACGTGGTTGACGTATGTAACCGCTCCGGTGGTTGGTGCATATAATTTGCGTGCACTTGACAGGTGTGACATCCTTGAGCGTATTCGATCGCGTCACGAACCATTGTTGGCCAAAAATATCCCATTCTTCTGATGCGATCATACAGTTTGGGACCAGGCTGATGCGCACTGCATTCTCCTTCGTGTGCTTCCTTAAGAACTTCTTCTGCTTCTTCGTTCGAAAGGCATCGGAGTAGCAAGTCATCAACCCTCGACGATACAATGTACGGGTCTCGGTATTATAGAAGAACCTTGGTGCTCTTCGGCGGATTGATTCTCTTTCTTTTACATCCTCTGGCAGAATACCATATTGGACGTAGTCAATGATGGGAAAGCGCCAATCTCGGGACTCTGACCCAATTTGAGTTGAGTTCACCTCCTTGGCATTTAGGTTTCTATCATCTTCCTCTTCGATATCCATATTATATATGGGTATGCAGAGTTGATGCGATCTTACTGTGACTAGCAGTTCAGTCTCGGGCGGCTGCGCAAGTGATACTGCTAGTGTTGCCAGTGCATCCGCATAAGCGTTCTGGAGACGTGGGATGTATTCAATAAAGAATTCTTCAAAAGAATTTGCCATTTTGACGGCCTCCTGATGGTATGGGATCAGGTCTTGGTTCCTGACTTCATACTCTCCACGGACTTGGTTGACTATCAATTGAGAATCCTCGAAAGTTTTAAGATATTCGACCCCCAGTTCCTTGGTGAAACTGAGTCCAATGAGGAGCGCGTTGTACTCGGCTACGTTATTGGAGCATGGACCAGTCAGTGAATAAGCCCGAGGCATCACATGCTTCCCCGAGAAAACTAAGACAACTCCAACTACGGAGGAGACCTTAGGACATCCGGGGGTTATTGCCTTATTAACTGCTCTCGAAGCACCATCAAAGTATAATTGCCATACTTGTTGGTGTGATGTGGTATTAACCTCGTGGGTTTCATCTGGCAAGTCATCATATACTTCTGCCGTATCTGTTGTCGGGTTTGCCGCCAAAAGATCACAAATCGCTTGTCTTTTGACCGACTTCTGCTGTTTGAAGTGCAAATCATACTGGGACAAGAGAATGACCCACTTTGCTAACCGCCAATTCATCAAACCCGGTTGAGTCATGAATACCCGTACTGGATTAACATTAGAAATGACGTAAATCGTCTGCCCAACCAAGTAATGTCGCATCTTCTGTACTGCGAATACCAATGCGAGACATTCTTTCTCGATCATCGGATATCGAGACTCGGCGCCTATCAAGGTCCGACTTAGGTAATAGACTGCCTGGTCGTGATCATTATCATCGTCTTGTGCTAATAAAGCACTTATCGAATGGTTCATCGCCTTGATGTAAATCAAGAACGGTTTACCTGATTTTGGTGCGACAAGAACAGGAGGGTTCGTGAGATATGTCTTGATATCCTCGAGTGCTTTTTGGCAGCCATCATCCCAAATAAATGACACGCCCTTCTTGTTTAGCTTAGAGAAAGGTTGGCACTTCCTAGAGAGATTTGAGATGAACCGCCGGATGTAAGCTAAACGCCCTTGCAATCCTCTGAGTTCCCTTAGATTCCTCGGGGGTTGCAATTCATGTATCGCCTTTACTTTGTCGGGGTCGATATGTATACCTTTAGTGATGACGACAAATCCGAGGAATTTTCCGCTGGACATTCCAAGGAAGGATTTAGTGGGGTTCATCTTCAACTGATGACTCCGCATGAGATCGAACATCGTCCTCAAGTCCTTGATGTGATCTTCTTTGCTGCGGCTTTTCACCACCAAATCATCAACGTAGCACTCAACCGTTTTCCTGAGATGTTCTTGGAAAATCTTAGTCATTGCTCGTTGGTACGTGGCGCCTGCATTCTTCAGACCGAAAGGCATCACCGTGTAGCAGAAGACACCGAGGGGCGTTCTGAATGCTGTATGTTTCTCGTCATCCGGGTGCATCTTGATTTGGTTATACCCCGAAAAGCCGTCCATGAAGAATATTCTCTCGAATCCGCATGTATTGTCGATGATGATGTCCGTGATTGGGAGAGGAAAGTCATCTTTTGGACATGCCGCATTCAGGTTCCTGAAGTCGATGCAAATCCTGATTTTGCCATTCTTCTTCATGACGGGAACGATGTTGGCTAGCCAGTCTGGATGTTGCTCCTCTCGGATAAATCCCGAGTCGATCAACTTCTTAACCTCTGCCTCAATGGCTTCCATAATCTGCGGACGAAACCGTCTTTGCTGTTGTTTGATAGGTTTGGCATCCGGCTTGATATCGAGGCGGTGCATTGCCACATTGGGGTCGAGCCCTGGCATGTCCTCATAATTCCAGGCGAAGACGTCAATATACTCCCTGATGAGAGCAATTAATTCCTCTTTCTCATTTGGGGGAAGACTACCGCTGATGAATATGGGCTTTGGGCTGGCCTCATCGCCCATATTAATTTGGACTACTTCATCCTCAGTGGGGGGTTCCCTCTGTTCAAACCTATCACCATACTGCATGTTCAGGTGATGAACCCATGGGTCTTCCCTCGTTGGCATTTGATCGTCGTCCTCCGTCGCGGATGGATCAGCTGTAGTCATGTTCGACATTAGGGTCTTGAACATTTCTCCCAAACTTGTGTCGGAATCCCCAGCTGAAGAATCAGAAGAGTACCCATACTTAACTTTGTTAGCAATTTGATCGATAATTTGCCAACCACATTCATCATCAGACGAGGAAATATAGCCTAAGCCTCTTTTGTGACGGTAATAATCGTCCGGTTTCCCTTTCGGTACATATGCCGCTTTGACTGGGATACGAGCACCTCGATCGAAGTATAAACCTTCTCCGAGTGTGAAATCATATCCCTGTTTTTCCATGAGCATGCGCGCTTCCGGACTATACTTAGATAAGTGCAGACCAGATTTGTCATCATCCTCATCTTCTCTTAGGAAATGATCTGGCAACGGAATATTTTCTCCTTTACCGTAAACCACTTCTTTCTCGCCTCCTATTCTGCCAGGGATAACCAGGGTTGTCCCAAAAGAATGCTGGGGGCTTTTCTTTGCTACATAGGATGATCGAAGCGGTATATACAAATCTGGATTATCATACAATCCCTTTATCGCATCATCAAGAGACAAGGAGTACTCTAAATCATGATTTATTTCAATATCGGTAAGTTGCCAGTTACAACTGCCATCTGACGATTGTTCATCATCAAGATTGATTACAAAGGATACAATGTCATTTAAAACAAAACCACCATTGTAATTGAATCCGGCTTCGGAATCAGCTTCTTCTCCGCTGTCCGTGCCCTGGACCGATGGTTCCGTATCGGATTCGTTACCATAAAGGAGAGAATCAGTGAAATAATTCTCAAACCCTTTAAATGGTTGCTTATCCGCGACCACCTTCCTGACCCTTCTATCTGTGTCGACATATTTCAGACACTGATGTAGGGTGGAGGGAACTATAACATTACTATGGATCCAAGGCCGACCCAGTAATAAGTTATATGATATCTCAGCATCAATCACGTAGCACGTGACCTCCGTCTTCAGATCGTCCATTTGACACTTTATCCGGATCTTTCCCAAAGGCCTTGACCCGCTGGTGTTGAATCTGTAAATGACCGTGCCTGTAGACGCTAATTTGCTGACTAGAATGCCAAGGCTATGCATTAGGCGAAGCGGCATAATACTCACAGCGGAACCCGGATCCACTTGGATTCGGTTGACTTCGCTGGAGCCAATGTACCCGATGAAGTATAGGGGCCGATCATGATTCGAATTCTTCGTCTGCATGTCCTCTTTGGTGAAGGTAATGCAGGGAAGGTTCTTAACCGCTACATTGCATTCTTGAGCTAACAGTTCTGGCCCTTCAGGTGCCGGCTTGATCCGAGTGAGGAACGCTTCTGAATCGGCCAAGGCCTCTTGTAAGGCTTCCCTTGTTTCCTTAGATAACCGCAGCAACTCGTACAACGTTATCCGTGCTGGAATATTGGCTAGTTGAGCCATGATATCGAAGACGCACGGAGTTTTCGAACTCTCCGGTTTATCTCTTCCAATCGGACGATTGAAACGAGACTGCTTCGGATTTTGAACCTCTTCGGGCCTCTTTTCTTTCTGCTTATCCACCGGTTGTCGTCGAGCCTCTTCAACCGGTTTAGGAGCTGCGATCACCCCCAGCTCTATTAGAGTCTTGGCTGGTCCCCATTTAGTCACCCCCTGTTCAGCTAACTGATCACTGGGTGACGGATAGTTGAAATGGTATTGGTTCCCGCTTCTGGTGGCGAAGACTTCTTGTTCATCTTCGGAAAGTGGGAAGGTAGGAGCTTCATCGCCACCTTCTTCGAAGATTGCGGAAGTTGCGTTGCATGCCTTGCCTTTCCCCTTTCTTTTCGAGGACGTCGCCCACTGCTCATCTTCAATGAGATCCGGATGAACCCAGAGGATTTCGCCGTTCGGGGCTGTGTGTGGCACAAGTCCCTTTTGGCGCTGTCCGTGCGGGTCATCATTCACCGTCTTCATTCCCACTTTGGTGACGCGTTTCGGCTCGAACCATGTCGTGGGCACCGATCCAAAGCTGATCGACACTGCGTTTGCTCCAACATTCTTGGCAGGCTTTGGGGTTATGACGCCCACATCGATTAACGCCTAGATCTTGTCCTTGAGGTGGAAGCATGACCTCGTAGGGTGGTGGACCGCTCTATGGTACGCGCAGTACTTCGGATCCGTCACTTTGCTAGCTCCTTCTTGATCTACGATCGCCGGCAGCTGGATTTTATTGTTCTCCAACAAGTACTTGAAGATGCCGGGCACCTCGTCGTCTTTGAAAGAGTACACTTTGGGAAACCTGGGCTCCGAAGATTTCTACTTCTGAGGCCGTTGTTGCCGTTGCTGCTGCTGTTGCTGAGGTTGCAATTGAAAGGTTTGGTTAGCGTCAACTGCATTAGCATGTGCCTTACCTTTCCCCCTTTGGTTGAGGTTTTGTGTTGGAGCATTCGCTGCTTGCTGGCCTCTCTCCGCCTTCTTCCTTCTGAGGAATCGCTTGGCTTGTTCCCCTCGGACCTTCAGATCCTTCCACGTTTTGTACGGTGCTGTCCCCATTGCTTCCAACACGTCCAGCGAAAGATTGTTGTGGCAGGTCTGGAGGATGAACTCCTCAGTGATGGGGTCCCGGCAATTCATTTGCCTTGTTCCGGAACCTTTTAACGAAGGTGTCGACTAATTCCCCGTCCTTCTGCTTCTCATCGAGCAACGATCCGATAGATATCTCGGTGTCATCGTCGAAGAAATTGGTGAGGAACCTGGTCTCCATATCGTCCCAGCTATTAATGCTACCTGGCTTGAGGCGGCGATACCAATCGAAGGCGGCTCCGCGAAGAGTGCCAACGAATGACCGCACCATCAGAGGCTCATTACCAGAAATTACCCCCAAGTGTGATTTGAAGTAAATCACGTGCTGAGTGGGTGAACCCATCCCATTAAACGGCGTGAAGTTAATTAGACTAAACTTCGCCGGATATGGGATTGATTCCTACTCCCTTGGGTATGGACAAGGAATGCCCGTCTTCTTCACCTCTTGAGCAGAAATCAGCGTGTTGATCTTGTTCTCGAGGTTCTTGATCTTCAAACTTTCACCCGAGCTTTCGTCAGCACGATTCTGAGGTGGAAGCGTGGTGTTGTGACTAGCATTCTCATTACCACCCCCTGCATTGACGGGCGGATTATTGGCATTGCGAGCTTCATCCGTATCTGTGTGCTCCTCTTCCTGAACGACCTGGTTACGGCGGCTTGGTTTGCCTTGCTGGTTCGTCAGTGCTTGGATTTGTTGCTCATGCATCTCTCTCATGTTCTGCATGGCCATCTGCATTTCGAACCTGAAGCTCTCCTGTTGCTTAGCCAAGGCGTCTTCAAGCATCTTCGCCACTTGTTCCGCGCTTATCATGAATGATTCGTGGGGTTGTCCCTCGCTGGACACGGTGTTATCAGATGCAAATGCCGAGCCAGCATCTGATTCTTCATCTCCCGAAGGTAATCTTGTCCGAACCCTACCATAGGTTCCTCGAATAATAGCTCCGGACTGCAGACGAGTTACACGACGGGGCACCTCTGGAATCGCCTCGGGGTTGTCCTGAGCCGACGTTCCCTTGCTAGTCATGTTGGCGGTGACCCTCGGAAATTCTCCATCACCAACCACCGTTCTTCTTCGTCGGAAACGCCTAGGCCTTGGCTTTGGCGTTACAGTGCTGAGCCTCTCGAAAACCGAAACTCTTTCGGGGACCGTCTTGATGCAGTTACACTCAGACAATACCGCCCGAATGAGTTTGGAACAGGGACATTGAGTCTCTAGTCTTTGAGGACTCCTCTTCCTGGTTTTCCTCGTGCTCCCATCACGATAGTACAACTCGTCAGCTTGACGATCGGAGAAACCTATCTTGTGTCGACACGACTTCTCAGGTATAACGCCCTCGTCATCAGACGAGAATGTTTCCTTCTGAGGGCGAATTACCTTCTTCGGGCTTTCAAGAGTCACACGCCTCGAAACGCGCCTTTGTGGGCGTAAATTTTCAGCGGGCTCCCGAACTTCAATGCGCAAAGTAGTGCGCTTGGTTGCCCTAATTTTCTCGTCATGTTGAGGGTTGCGACGACCCCCAACGGGTTGAATCGTTCGGGACTTTTTCACTGGCCCCAAACGCTCCTGAACTGGAGCTTTGCCTCTCTCCTTGAGAAGTGGACCGAGACGCTCCAAGACTGACCTCCTTTTCTGGGATGATTTTGCGTGACCTCCCGGAGTTGCCATGGGAATTGTCGGCGACTTTGTTTGGTTCGCCGGGGGTTGAACCTGCTTCGAAGGCTGCAAAGGTTGCTCTTTGGCCTGAATCGCCACTTCGGACTTCGGCCTCCAGACTTTGCGGATTGGTGGCGGCTTCTTTGTCACCTCCTTCTGAAGCTTTCTACGGGCTTCTTCAGCTTGAGCCCGTGCCTGCGCTGATAATGCGCGGCGCTTACGAATGCGCTCCTCTAGCGTTGACCGGTTCCGTTTGACACGGACCCATTCCATTGTTGGCGGCTTGGAGGATCCACCGTTCATCTATTGTTGAGGCTGTTTTCCTCTTCTGTTCTTCAGATCCGCATTGTAACGGATCCCGTCAACTGATTCCATGGCCTTTGCGAATTATTTCGCAAGGTGTTGACGCTGCCTTTGGCAGGCTCTCTTCGAGAGAGTCACCACGCCCTCTGCGGTGGAAGGGTTGGCCAGAGCAGATCTGACCTGGTTGGGATTTGGAGGGATCTCACCCGATGCGACTTTGGCATCCAGCGGGGTGAGGTCATCGTTGGTAGCTTCAACTTCTTCGTACCAACGAACTTTTCTCCTGGAGGAGAACTTCTTGGACTTACGGGGGGAGGTAGATCCGGACGAGGATGACAAGTACGCCTCGAACTTTTGCTGGTCGAACTCGTATTCGACCTCCTCTACGACCGGGATCGGGATCCGCGGCTGCGACGCTTCGATCTCAGCAGCGAGATCGGCGGCTCCCACTGTGGTCGCCAGATTGTTCGCGGGAAAAATCAAGTCTTTCGTCATTATTGATTCCATTGCTATCTTAGTTAACAGCTTTTCGAGTTACAAAGATCCGGTCTTTTTATAAGATCCGGTTACAATGAAAATCAAAGAAAAATAAAAAAAGATTACAACTTTCTCCTTATTTGTCGAACAAATCACGAGCTCCTATTTTGCGGTCGCTCGCTTGCGTGGGTTGTTTGCCTGCGCCGGGGTTTATCCGTGGACCACCGCGTGATCTAGATCCGGTCGGATCTACGTAGTATGACGGGTATTATTTCGCCAAGGAAATAATAGCCGGGGATATTAGTTCACCAAGGAAATAATCGCCCTAATCTCGGGATCAAAGACCAAGCTTTGATCCGGAGTATAACTACGTAGATCTAAGATCCGGTCCTCTCGAACTCCTGCCTTATTTGGCATTGATGATCGCCGAGCACCAGATCTAGATGAGCAAGTCCTTGAAGTCCCAAAGTTTGGATCTTTTTAAGTTTTGAGCTTCGAATCCTGCAGGGCTTCGCCTCTCTCCAAAATTTCCAACCCTTGAAAATGAATATAGCCCCTCCTATTTATAGGCTCTCAGATCTGTGCTTTGGCACAGATCTGGTCGGCCACCCATAGGTGGCCGGCGCGCCTAGCCACCTTGAGGTGGCTAGGCTGCCTAGCCACCTCAGGGTGGCTCGGCTCCGGCCGAGCCACCTTGTGGTGCCTTGGTTTCGGCCGAGCCCCCCTTAAGGCGTTGTTCGTTCCGGTCTTTTCCGTCATTGTATTTGTCCGTGATTCGGTTGTGTGGTTGATTGGTTCGGACTCGATTCGTTGACCTGATTTGGCAGTAAATCCGGTTCCTGATTTGGTAGTAAATCCGCTTCTGAGTTCGAGTTCGAAACTGATCTTGATTCGATCGTGATTCGTCCGAGTCTGCTCTCGGTTGGATGACTCGTCGATTCCTTAACCCGTTGGCTTGATTCCGCATGCGAGTGGATTTATTCCATTGTTTGTGTGCGGTTCGTCAGCTTCGTAGCTTCGTTGCGCATCATCCGGCTTCGGTGCATCGGGCTAACGATCGTGTTTGCGTACGTCGCCAAATGGTCGGTTTGTCGAATTGACGTCTTCGAACTGTGTTAAAGGACCTATAGGCAAATTTATACGCCTACAATCATCACCTGTAATGATCATATCATCTACATAAATGAGTAATAAAACTCTGTCGTGCGATGTAGTGAGAACAAACAGAGAAGTATTTTGATAACTTTCTATAAAGCCCGCCTTGAGCACGACATCACGAAAACACTCAAACCAAGCGCGGAGTGCCTGCTTGAGACCATGAACAACACGGCGAAGGAGACATGCATGTCCTGGAGGAATATTGTGAAAGTACCCTAAAGGGGGGTGAATAGGGTAATTGCTAATCTAATCCAATTTCGATGCCAAATTAAAACTTATTAATAAATATCCTAGTAATATGATGTACAATAAGATATATGCAAGGATAAACAAATAACCAATAGGCGATATAAACATGCGCAAGATATAAAATCAATTAGTGCGCCAAAACAATCACAAACACAATGATATGATCACGGAGGTCTAACACTTGACTTACGTCTCCGCTCCTCACCTCGAGAAAATCTCCACTATCACAAAATAACTACACAATCGGTTTTCAAAGCTTAGCGAAAACTTTTTACAATGCACGTTATCAATCTCACAAGACATTCGTCTAAGTGTCCTTGTGTATTACAACATGTTTTCACAATGAGTGCAAATAAAGATTTGTTCTCTAACAAAGACAAGAACGAAATTTAAGCTCACTCAAAGATACACTCTCACAACCTAAGTATACTATATGTGAAATACTTAAGCTCAAGTGGTTGTGTGTGTAAACAATGAGTAAATGAAATTAAACTCAATTTAATCTAGCTTATATATGATAATCAAGATATAAAAATAGCTAGAGAATGAGTTTAGAAGAACTTCTCTAAACAAAGAGATGTAGATGAATAAATTTGAGGTTGAACTCCTCAAATCCGAAATTGAAAGCCTTCTCTTTGTGATACTTTCTTCACATAAACAAACACACATAAACTTAGAAATAATCTGGTGTAAACCCTCTTTAAACTCTTATAAAAACTCTTAAGAAAAACTAAGTCTTAAGGCCTATATATAGCCTATCAAAATAAACCAGTCAAAACTAGCCGTTATAGCCAAAATATAGCCGTTTGGTCGACTAATATATAGGATCAGTCAACTGATGAGACTGAAAATCTACACTAGTAAGTCGAATGATTTGGTTTGTTGGTCGACTGATGAAAGGGTATCGGTCGACTGATGGACTCTCATCGGTCGACCGATAAACATACACAACATATCTTGACTTAATTAAGAGTTGATTTTGTAAAATTGATTTAAATTAGTAAATCAACTCTAAAATTAGTAAAACTTTAAAAAATGTTTATACACATGAAAATTAACATATTGGAAGAGAAATATTCAAAATGTCATTTTCCATTTGTGAAAGCTCATTGTTTTGCAAAACGTTCAAAAATACTAATTCGTTAAATACTTGATTTTGACAAAACAATTTCAAACAGGTTTGGAAATCCTTTTGAATAGATTAATAGACTTTGAAAAAGATGTAAAATAGTTATATTAAGTCAATAATCCAAAAACACATTATTTTGTCAATAAATCAAAATGTGTGTATGTGAATAGTTTGAGCTTTTAAGTATGAGCACATAAAGTAAAAAACCTAAACTATTTTACCTAAGCTAATAATCTTCGTTTGAGCTCGATCTTGGTAGCAGATGAAGCGATAAAATATCTTGACTATAATTGTGGCAGCTTCATTCCAATTTCATCCATTCTCCTTGAATATCATCGTTATGCCCAAATTTAGCCTGGATGCATGTTATAGGGAAACAAAATTACTAGAAATTAAGAATAGAAATTGTTTGTTAATCATCAAAATAAGATTAGATAATAGGCTCATAAACATGAGACCTAACAATCTTTCGGAGATGTTCCTGAAAGATCTTCGACATAGCTCGCTGATATGTAGCTCCTGCATTTTTCAAGCCGAAGGGCATAACTGTGTAGCAGAAGACGCCGAGAGGTGTTCTAAATGCAGTGTGCTTCTCATCATCTGGATGCATCTTTATCTGGTTGTAACCAGAGAAACCGTCCATGAATGACATCCTCTCAAACCCACACGTGTTGTCGATGATAACATCCGTGATGGGGAGAGGAAAATCATCTTTTGGGCAAGCAGTATTGAGGTCCCTGAAGTCGATGCATATCCGGATCTTCCCGTTCTTCTTCAAGACCGGGACAATATTGGCGAGCCATTCGGGATGTTGCTCCTCCCGAATGAATCCTGAGTCGATGAGCTTTTTAACCTCAGCTTCGATCGCCTCCATCATTTGCGGACGAAACCGTCGTTGTTGTTGTTTGACTGGTTTGACATCCGGCTTAATGTTGAGACGATGCACCGCTACATTTGGATCGAGCCCTGGCATGTCTTCATAATTCCAGGCGAATACATCGATGTATTCCCGGATAAGAGAAATCAACTCCTCCTTCTCCTCTGGTAGGAGACTGTCGCTAATGAATATCGGCCTTGGATTCTCCTCGCTTCCCATAATCACCTGGACGACTTGGTCTTCGGTAGGAGGCTCTCTTTGCTCGAACCGATCGCCATATTGCATGTTCAAGTGATGAACCCACGGGTCTTCCCATGTCGGCATCTCATCATCTTCTTCCATTGTCGTTGGATCGACCGTAGTCATGTTCGACATTAGCTTCTTGAACACTTCACCAAGACTAGCGTCGGAATCCCAACCCGAAGAGTCGGAAGAATATCCCTTCCTAGTCTTGTTAGCAATTTGGTCAATGATTTGCCAGCCACACTCATCATCTGATGAGACATAGCCTAGACCTCTTTTGTGGCGATAATAATCATCGGGTTTTCCCTTCGGTACATAGGCCATCCGGGGTGGAACCCGTGGACCTCGACCAAAGAAAAGACCCTCCCCGAGTTTGAAGTCGTACCCGTGCCTTTCCATCATGTTGCGCGCTTTCGCGTCATATCTGGATAGATGACGGGCCGGTTTATCATCGTCGTCTTCCTCCTCCATGAAGTGGTCGGGTATCGGAGATGCTCTTCCTTTGCCGTAAACGACCTCCTTTCCACCCCCAATCCCGGCGGGGATGATGAGCGTTATTCCGCAAGGGTCGTGTACCTGCTTCTTCGTCAAACAAAATGATTGAAGAGGCATATACAAATCAGGGTTAGAATAGAGTTCATTAGTGATATCATCGAGACCTGTCGAGTACTCTAAATCATCGTTTATTGATAGTTCTTCGGCAAGTTGCCAATTACAACTATCTTCCGATGATTCATCATCGTCAAGATTGATTACAATGGGTACAATGTCGTTTAAAACAAAACCACCATCATAATCAAACCCTGGTTCGGTATCAGCTTCATCACCGCTGTCCGTTCCTTGGGCCGATGGTTCAGTATCGGATTCAGCGCCGTATAAAAGGGAATCGATGAAATAATTCTCCAATCCCTTGAACGGTTGCTTATCCGCGACCACCGTCTTGACTTCATCATCTGTGCCCACATATTTGAGGCACTGATGCAGAGTTGACGGGACTATAAGGTTACCGTGGATCCAAGGTCGACCCAGCAGTAAATTATAGGAAGTTTCCGCGTCAATCACATAGCATGTTACTTCCGACTTCAAATCCCCAATCTGGCATTTGATTCGGATCTTCCCCAAGGGTTTGGACCCAGCTTGTTTTCGGGAAAAGTTGCTGTTTTCATTGCTTTGGTATCTGTTACAACTTCAATCGTTACAACAGAGTTTAAAATGAAAACAAAAGATTTACAACTTTATCGAAAATAAACACGAGATCCCGGTTTGGTTCGGTCTCGCTTGCGTGGGTTGTTGGCCTGTGACGGGGATATCGATATCCGTGGACCGCCGACTCTTCAAGATCCTTTTCGGTAAAATCCGGCAGAGTTTCGTCTATCCGCAAAGGGATATAGAAACAGAACTTCATCGATCCGCGTGAGATCTAGAAGTTATAAGCTTATGTCTCGGCTAAAACGAGACACTAGCTCTTCTTAGTGTCGCCTGCGAAGGGCAACACCAAGGAAAAGAAGGGGGAATGAAGAAGAAGTCGTTGAAGAGCTCTCACTCCTTAATCCGGCAGAGCTTCGCTGCTTTGAAAATCAGACTCCTTGCTCCGGCAGGGCTTCGCCGCTCCTCTTTGAAATTTCAGATCTCGAGGATAATCCCAAGACCAGAAATTTCTCTCCCAAAACCCAAGCCAAGAGAATGGAGGCCCTAGGGGCCTATTTATAGGAAGACACACCCTTGGGGTGTCTTGGTTTTGCCAAGACACCCCTCGGGTGTTTCGAGCTTGCCGAGATGTCCCGGGTGCCTCAGTTCAGTCCGAGACTGTCCGCCGTTGTCCCGCCGTTGATTCTTTGTTGACTTTTCGTCCGAACTCGGATTTGAATGATTTCGGATGCCTTGGAATCTTGACGACGAGCTCTGTAGACCCCGATGGTTGGATCATCAGTGTGGTGATCGGGACACGGCGGGCGTTGGCCCAATTGCGGTGATCGCGGGGTTTCCGGTCAATCCGTATCCCTGTGATTCTGACATTCTGTCGGCTCACGTAGTCCGTCGGTTGGCTTCAATCGCTCACCGACGTCGTTTGAACTCTTGTGAACCGGGTAGTGACGTTCAATCGTCGCTCGTTAACACTGAGCTGTGTGCGGGGACCTATCGGCAATTTTTGACGCCTACAGTCATGAAGAAGAATGGTAAAATCAAGATTTGCATCGACTTCAGGAATCTAAATGCGGCATGTCCAAAAGACGACTTCCCTCTGCTAATCACGGACGTCATCATTGACAATACGTGCGGATTTGAGAGGATGTCTTTTATGGATGGTTTTTCAGGATATAACCAAATCAAGATGCACCCAGATGACGAGAAGCATACAGCGTTCAGAACACCCCTCGGTGTCTTCTGCTACACGGTGATGCCTTTCGGTCTAAAGAATGCAGGCGCCACATACCAGCGAGCAATGGCTAAGATTTTCCAAGAACATCTCAGGAAAATTGTTGAGTGCTACGTTGATGATTTGGTTGTGAAAAGCCGCAACAAAGAAGATCACATCAAGGACTTGAGGACGATGTTCGATCTCATGTGGAGTCATCAGTTGAAGACGAACCCCACTAAATCCTTCCTTGGAATGCCCAGCGGAAAATTCCTCGGATTCGTCGTCACCACGAAAGGTATACACATCGATCCCGATAAGGTGAAGGCGATACACGAACTGCAACCCCCGAGAAATCTAAGAGAACTCAGAGGATTGCAAGGGCGTTTAGCTTATATTCGACGGTTCATCTCAAATCTTTCTGGGAAGTGCCAGCCATTCTCTAAGTTAAACAAGAAGGGCGTGTCATTTATTTGGGACGATGCTTGCCAAAAAGCACTCGAAGATATCAAGACATATCTGACGAATCCCCATGTTCTTGTCGCACCAAAATCAGGTAAACCGTTCTTGATTTACATCAAGGCGATGAACCATTCGATAAGTGCTTTATTAGCACAAGACGATGATAATGGTCACGAACAGGCAGTCTATTACCTAAGTCGGACCTTGATAGGCGCCGAGTCTCGATATCCGATGGTTGAGAAAGAATGTCTCGCATTGGTATTCGCAGTACAGAAGATGCGACATTACTTGGTTGGGCAGACGATTTACGTCATTTCTAATGTTAATCCGGTACGGGTATTCATGACTCAACCGGGTTCGATGAACTGGTGGTTAGCGAAGTGGGCCCTTCTCTTGTCCCAGTATGATTTGCACTTCAAATAGCAGAAGTCGATCAAAGGACAAGCGATTTGTGATCTTTTGGCAGCAAACCCGACAACAGATACGGTAGAAGTATATGATGACTTGCCAGATGAAACCCACGAGGTTAATACCACATCACACCAATAAGTATGGCAATTATACTTTGATGGTACTTAGAGAGCAGTTAATAAGGCAATAACCCCCGGATGTCCTAAGGTCTCCTCCGGAGTTGGAGTTGTCTTAGTTTCCCCGGGGAAGCATGTGATGCCTTGGGCTTATTCACTGACTGGTCCTGTTTTCAGGAAAAGTTGCGTGGGTCTTTTGCCTGTGACGGGGATGTTGATATCCGTGGACCACCGGGCGATCAGATCCGTTCCGAAAAATCGGGCAGAGCTTCGTCGATCCGCGAGGAGATCTAGAAACTCAAAGCTCCTATCTCGGATAAAGCGAGATATTTGCTCTTCTTAGTATTACTGACGAGGGGTAACACTAAGGAAAAAGATGAGAGAGGGGAATGAAGATCCGATGGAGAAATCTCCTTTGCTGAGGGGGCTCGATCACTCTTCGCTGCAGCAGGGCTTCGCCACTCTCCTCCAAAAATCCAGATCCTCAAAAATGAGGCCCAAGGCTCCTATTTATAGGCAAGAGGGGACCCTAGGGCGTGTAACAACCTTGAGACACCCTTGGGGTGTCTTGGTTTTGGCAAGACACCCCTAGGGTGTTTCGACCTTTCCGAGACACCGCCGGGTGCCCCAGTTCAGTCCGAGACTCTCCGTTGTGCATTTGCCGTTGATTCTGTTTCCGGTAAAAGTTGCTGTTTTCATTGATGTTCTCTTTTTTTTTTGAGATCTGTTACAACTTCAAGCGTTACAACAGTATAAAATGAAAACAAAAGGGTTACAACTTAAACGAAAATAAACACGAGAGCCCGGTTTGGTACGGTCTCGCTTGCGTGGGTTGTTGGCCTGTGACGGGGACGTCGATGTCCGTGGACCGCCGACTCTTCAAGATCCTTGCCGATAAAATCCGGCAGAGTTTCGTCTATCCGCGTAGGATATAGAAACAGAACCTCGTCGATCCGCGCAAGATCTAGAGGTTATAAGCGTATATCTCGGCTAAAACGAGATAATAGCTCTTCTTAGTGTCACCGCAAAGGAGCAACACTAAGGATCAGAGAGGGGGGGTGAATGAACCTTGATGAAGAAACTCTGACTCCTCACTCCAGCAGGGCTTCGCCGCTTCAGACTCTAGAATTTCAGATCTCGAGGATAATCCCAAGACCGGAAATTCTTCTCCAAGAGCTAAATCAGCGCCAAAATCAAGAGCCCCTCACAAAGGAGGCCTAGGGGGCTATTTATAGCCAAAAGGAGAGGGGGGGGCTGATATGGACACCCCAAGAGGAGAGACACCCCCCTAGGGGTGTCTTGGCCAAGGCCGGGACACCCCCCATGGGGTGTCTCGGCCAAGGCCGAGACACCCCATGTGGGGTGTCTCGAGCCAGCCGAGACATTTTCGTGTGTCCCCGGTTCAGCCCGGGGCTGTGCCGTTGTCCCGCTGTTGACTCGCCGTTGACTTTTCGTCCGAACTCGGATTTGGGTGATTTCGGATGCGTTGGAATCGTGACGGCGAGCTCTGTAGGCCCCGATGGTTGGATTGTCTGTGGGGTGGTCGAGGCGTAGCGGGCGTTGGTCTGACTGCAGTGATAGCGGGGTTTTCGGTCAACCCGTATCCTTGCGATTCTGACATTCTGTCGGCTCACGTAATCCGTCGGTTTGCTTCATTCGCTCACCGGCGTCATTTGAGCTCTTGTGAACCTGGTAGTGACGTTCGATCGCCGCTCGTTGACACCGAGCTATGTTCGGGGACCTATCGGCAATTTTCGACGCCTATAGATACCCCCTCCAAAGTGTTTCGGACTCGTTTCTTTTTATAGAAGAGCCCGGAATACATTGGATATGATTGGTCCAGCCTTCAGTCGGCCTAAGGGACCTGTGGTTTGCTTCAACTCTCGGCTCTTTCGATCTTCGGTTTATCCGGTACTTTGTCGAATAACCGAAGTTGTTCCGGCGCTGCGTTTATCGCCTGGCCGTCGTCGGAGTCTTGAGTCTACAGCTGGTGGGTTGAGTTTGGCTCGTGTCATTGAATTGACTTTCGAACTTGCTACCCCTGTCACATCGTGTTGACTTGGGGTTTTGGCTCACTGTGAGTTGACTTTTTGTCGCAACGCGCTGTCCGGCGTTGACCTAAAGTTATGCGTTGACCGGCGTCCACCTTAGGGTTTTGAACCGCGTGGGTTGACTTTCGTCGTCACGTGTTGACTTTCGTCGCCACGTGTTGACTTTTTGCTGCAACGCGCTGTCCGGCGTTGACCTAGGGCTACGCGTTGACCGGCGTCCGCCTTAGGGTTTAAGAACCGCTTGGGTTGACTCTCGTC
>BQKN01054074.1:22156-32532 GCA_022839385.1 Asparagus kiusianus | reverse complement strand
CAAGGTATATACATGAGGGTTTCCTTGTTTGGATTATTTCGCTCGACATACCTATGCTCGTGTTGCATTTCCCTAAGTACTAAAACCCATTAATGTTTGTGTAATTACTTTATATTTTATTGTATTAACTGTATTTTCATATACAACGAGCCCTACCCCTTAGGGTTGGTTGTGATATTGTTCGCTAGTGCTTTGACGCTCGTTGTCCCTCCCCCTTTCAGGTACCGAGCCAGGAGCCCGGAGAGTCGCAGGTTGAGGACGACCCTTATTAGTATCTGTCATCCTCTTATTAGATGTATTTTATTTTCATACTCCACTTGAGACATTTTTAGAGTAGAGAGGTTTATGTTCTAGAGTTGTAAAGGCTGTGTGCCTTATTTTCCTGTATCAGACATTTAGTATTTTGAGACATGTTGAGATCTCCAGATTGTCATTATTCATTCCAGACTGGTTTATGTATTCCAGCTTATTTGGTTGATGAGATGTGTTAAATTGATATTCTATCATTTTATCAGTTATTCCTTACATTGTCTTTAACTTGCTTTTGTACCTACACCTGTTGTTGTTTCTACTGGATGGATGTTAATTGTGATGGTAAAACATGTTATTGCACGGTGTGGTGCAAGGCAGGTTTGACATTCTTGGTTTCACCTTGGACTGCAGCCTTATGTGAACCCAGGGGCGTTGTAGGTGTAAATTTCTGATTTTCCCGAAAATGAGGGATTTTGTTTGTATTTATAAGGAAGCTTATTACAAACTAAATCAATCTGAATTACAACAGAAGCAGAGGGAAGGCCCTCCTTGTTTAATCGTGGGGACTTTAAGGTAGCTACAGGATGCTTCGCTCGGTGCTCGTGCCGAGTCTGCTTCCCTTGGACGGTTCGACCGAGGTTGTTGGAGAGCTTCAGTACTCAGTAGAAGCTCAAGGTGAGGGATTTCGTCTCTTCTGGCTCGCCGGCGATCGGGGCTCGGAGCTAGGAGATGGTGCTGTAATGCAAGGGTATGCAGAAAGCTTCTTCCTCTCTTGATTGATCAATCGATCGATCTCTCCCTAAGTTGCTGAAAGAAGCCTTTTTAATCGGAGAGAGAGACAATTCGGATGTCCCTTAAATTATGGGATGTGACCATACATTATCTAGAGACATTCTGCTTTTTTCTGTGTTGCCAGCGGTCATTCGATGAGCCGCATGTTGCGTCACGTCGTGTAAGAGTGGGAAAGTCCCTCCTTGTACCCGTGACAGCTGCTGCCAGCTGCTTGAGTAGATCTGATCAACTCATGGAGCGCCGACGGCTCTGTTTCTCCGTTTGGACGGGTGAGGTGAACATCATTTATGAGGGTGCAGGCTGTTCTGGCAGACGTCGGTTCACCCGCGCTGTGAACCGCCGGGAGGCTATTCGACGGTCCTAGGACCCCGTGCCTTCTCTCCTCTCCCCATGTCTTGATAGAGGTTAGAGAAGGGACGTCGTGTCTGAACGAGCACCAGATAGCTTGCGGCGTGCTAACGGCTTTGGGTTTCTATTCTGATGGGCGAAGTGACCTGCATTTATGAGGGTGCAGACCGACCCTGCGCCTGTCTTGTTCGCTTGAACTGCGGGTAGCCGTCTGATGAATTTGGAGCGCTGCGCTCCCTCCCCGCGCATCGCGAGGAATGGGGAAGATCCGTCCTAGGGAATCCGGCTTTTAGGTAGACGCGGCCCTCTGCGGGCGGATTCGGTACATGGGGGCGGATTTGAGCCCCCTTGCGTGCCGCTGAAGGCGAATTCGTACCCCTGTGAGCGGCTCGGGCTCATGAGGGCGGATTTGAACATCTGTGAGCGGATCTGGCTTATGAGGGCGGATCCACTTCCATGCGACTTGGTGTGTGAGGGCCTAGGCGTACCCTCGAACCTGTCTCACGGCTACACTCCATTCTTCATCTAAATGGATGGCCTTGACTTGCGGGCGAATTTGTTTGTTGGTCCGCCGCGGTAATTTTTACCGTCTACAGGCGTCACACAAGCTTCTTGAATATCGAGACCCTTTGTGAAATGGTCTTGGAGCAGCTACATTTTGATATTACCACCCTGATAAGCCTCTCACATGGACAGTGAGAGTTAGTTTCTCGGACATCATCCTTTTAGGATTTATTCACATCCCAGCTTGGTGGTGCAGCTTATTTGAGCAATCCATCGCTTGTTGGTATGATGCCCCCAGTATTGTTTGCGGTGAAAGTTGTTGTCTTCATTGCTATCGAATCTATTACAACTTTAGTCATTATAATAAACTTGAATAAAATAAAAAGTTGATCTTTTTATAAGATCTCCTTACACAATGAAAATAAAACAAGTTTATAATTTTGTCAAACAAACGCAGGGAGATCGTTTATCGATCTTCTGCTTGCGTGGGTGTCTTTGCCTGTGCCGGGGTTTATTCGTGGACCACCGTCGATCAGATCTGATTGCTAAAAAATTAGGCAGAGCTTCGTCTATCCGCAAAGGGATCGAGAAAACTATAGCTCTTATCTCGGCGAAGCGAGATAATCACTCTTCTTAAGATTACCGCAACGAGATAATCCTAAGGAACGGATCCGAGAAATTGTAGATCTGACGAATCTCTCTCTCTTGCGTTGAAGAACTAGATCTGATCTCTCCTCCTCCTCTCTGAGATTCGTGTACCTTCAGTCTTCGATCCGGCAGGGCTTCGCCTAATCTCCAAAACTCCAGCCCTGAAAAATGAGGGTCTAAGGCTTGTATTTATAGGCTTGAGGGGTTGCGGGCGGTTAAAACCGCATAAAGGCCCATTTCTGTGTTGGAGACACCCCAGGGTGTCTCCACCTGAGCCGAGACACCCCAGGGTGGTCGTGGCCACGTGGGAGGTTAGGTCTTTTTTAAACGAGCCCTCTTCTCCCCTCGAGAGCTACCGTGTTCAAAAAATCTCAAAAACTTTTTTCAAGGGGATAGAGTGTTGCTTCGTCCTTCAATGGCGCCACGATCCAAGAAGTGTATTGCAAAGAGAAAAGGGCCTGGACGCTTTTCTGATCGTCTCTCCGCCGGTGTGCCCCTCCGCATGCCGGAGCCGCGTTCAGGTATGTCGCGAAATCTTCCTGGTGTTGGATTTGGGGGAATGACCATCGCTCATCCTTCTGAAATTCCGCCGTTCCTTGATAGCCTCCCCGATTTGGGGGTTAAGTTAGCCCTACTCACCTTCAGAGGGTGATTCCTGTCTCCTCGGGCGAACTCGACCTCTAACGGGAAGAGGGGAGGGGCGGACTTTGCTTTTGCCAGGCGAGTTCGGCCCTCCTCTGTTTGATGGGCGACTTCGCTCTTACAGCGGATTTCGTCTTGACTGACTTCTTGTCCCTTTTCGCAGCGACCTTTTCCGATGAGGCTCTTCCAGAGGGTGCGGCTGTCGACCACGCCGGGGGCGTGGGTTATACGGCACCTCCTCGATTCCCTTCTTTGGCTCCGGCACCCGTGTTCGCTGTTGATAAGCCACATGGCTTGATACAGAGGGTCTCAGACGGGCATCATCTTACATTACGCGAATTAACGACCGATGCGGTGTTGACCGATGATGTCAGGGCGAAGCTACCAAAGCCCCAGTTTTTGTTTGGCGATGCAGCGACTGATCCTTCCGCTCTGCTGCTCAAAGAAAGCAGGTGGTTCCACACGGTGGAAGGGACTCACTATTACCTTCCCAGCATGCCGAGAGGGTTCTCGATCGTCGAACTGAGATCCTTCGCGGTCCCTCGCGTGATGAACTGGGACTTGACTCCGACTCAGGACGGGGTCACCTGTGGCGTTTTTATGGGTTCCTCGGCTGGATATGGTGTGGAGAGTTCCTGTAAGCGTGTGACGGGTCTACGCCCTGGCCTGTTATCCAATGAGCTGCCAGCAGGGGAGACGACGGCGGTAGCGGAGACTTTTCACCACCGCTTCTTCCGTGTTGGTGGGAAGTTCCCTCCAAAGGACTTCAGAGCCTCGGGGTGGGTATATTCGGCGCCTGGTAGCGATACTTGGTGGTCCAAGATCACCGATTATGTCCTGGCCGAGAATTCTGACCTCAAGAATTCGGAGCTATATGCGGCCATTCAAGCCACTCGACATGGTCTGCGGATCAATGCTTCCCAGTTTCACAGCATCCTGGAACTGTACTGTGCGGAAAGCGGCATGTTCCTCACCCCCAACGGGGAGCTTGGCATTACCCCTCACGAGATGTATGATGTGTCGGGGCTTCCTCTGGGAGATTTTCCTTATGAAGAGTACGTCCCGGCCCAAGACGAGATTGATCAGCTTTCGGACCATTCCCCTTTGGCGGTCGAAACTCTATGGGAGTTACTCTGCCACTACCATATCTGCCTCAGTATTTTAGGGGCATCAGATCATAAGGGGAAGAAGAAGAGGACTCCTGGTATCAGTCACAAGAATTGGGCTGATTATCTGTTCCCAGGGAACGATGTCAAAGGGAAGCCCGCTCTCCCGCTAGGTGAGTGCGACCAATCTGTGGTGGAGGCGAGGACCGCTGGAGAGGGAAATACCCTGACTCTCGAACGTGACGAGGGCGGATTTAAATCTGGTACGGTCCTTAACTCGTTCCATCATCAGGCGAAGTCCCCTATATCTGGGAAGGCTCTATTCGCGGGGTACCTCATGTTATGGCTGAAGAGGTGTGTAGTCCCCACTCACTCCTTCGAGGCGATTCCTGTGGAAGTCGTGTATCCCGCAGTTTGCCTGGCTCATGGTATGTCCTATGCCTTAGTATCAGCGATGATAGCATGCATTCACCGAGGGCTTCGTACTCTGACGACCCAATTCTGTCGCGTATCGTCCATCGATGACGGGGCAGGAGAGATTACCAGGACCCCTAATCCCAAGGTGGGACTATCGTATACTTATTTGATGGCGTGGTTCGTCTGCCATTGCGAGTGTTTGATGAGCACTCCGGCGACTATTCCAGGAGATAGGTTTGTCCCGTTCGTCGAACACTTGGAGAGGTGCTCCTGGAAGTGTAAGGACATTCCTGACGCACGGAAGACGCTTTCGCATTTTGTCCATTATAACTTCCGTCGTTTCTTCCCTTATTTTAGCGGAGGAGGATACGGGGAGTCTCTTAGAGATACACCAACAGCGGATCATCATACGGCCCTCTCCCATGGTGCTTTTCGCTGGCTGCTAAACATCCGGTCGGGCTATCATATCTTACGGACGGGCTCTGTGTATTACCTCGAGCTGTATATCCCTTGCAGGTTCGCCCGTCAGTTTGGTTACGACCAATTGTACGTGGGTAACGCCAATCCCTACCTGCACTTCGAAGGAGGGTTGGTGGATGAAGCTCGGGGATGGTTTTGGACCTATGCTGGCGGTACCCAGGCCCGCTTTGAGCTACCTGCGAAGGATCGCGACTTGCACCACACTCTCCTATACTGCAGGTGGTATCGGGGTGCCAGTGCTGATCCCAAAGGCTTTTAGTTTGGCGGCTCATGTCTGGCGGAGCAGGGGGGTCCCCCCCAGGAGGCCTCTACGTACTTCGAGACGGAGGGGCCGTCAAACGGTTAAGGAGTGGTTGTCTAAGGACCCGGCTAAGGACTCCGAAGGCGGCAACATGGATCCCGATGAATCTGCAATGCCCGAGGTGCGAACTCCTTCTCCTAGTCTCCCCTTGGACCCTCAAGACGAGCGTAGGGAACCTGTTGAGTTGGCTCGAGCGGGTGAACATCTGGAGCAAGCCCGGAGCACGATTGCTGGACGGATAGGGGTGCCTCTGTTATCTCCAAGCAGCTCGTTGCTCTCGAAACGGCAGCGAGAAGCGGCTGAGAGCTCTAGAACGGAAGCGACCAAGAGGGCCCGTAGCGAGGAGACTGTGGTGACCACTAGAGCGGCGGCTGGTCGGGATAACACTATCTCTGGAGCGGGAGTTGCTCAACCTACCCCTTCTGCCGCGCCGCAAGCAGCTCCAGCGATGTCGGAGGACACGCTTCCTTCATCCGATGTGGGGTCACAAGCGGGGGTTTCAACGACTCCTGCACCTGTGCCAGGATGTAATCTTTCGGCACGGTGCTCTTATGTATGAAGTTGGGTTCGTATTTTCTGACTGTTCACATTGAATCCGTGCAGGTGCAGTCGAGAAAGCGATCCCCATCCCTTCTGACGAAGAGGGGGGGGGGGGGGGGGAGTGGAGACGAAAGAGAACTAGGGGGCTCAGGTAAGCATGAGCTTTAATGCTGCTGACCTTCCTAAGCCAAAGGGGTATTTATATTTTTTTTTGTATCCGCAGTTGGCCCCTCTCGTGAAGTTACTGGCAAGGAGGATCCTCCCTCTTGGGAGGGTCATCCAGGAGAATCTGTGGTGGATGACGACGACGCCTCAATTCATGAGGCGCTATCAAGCGAAGAGGAAGTATCGGTCCCCGTGGGTCAGCAAGGGGAAACCTCCACCTTCGAGGGAGCACCGGTCGGAGGTGAGCGCTCAGTGCAAGAGCCTCCAGCTCAAGGGGGAACCCTCATTGGGCTGATGGCCACTTCCTTGTCGGTGGTGACCTGCGACTCTGCCACTGTCACTCAGGTGGCACCAGCGGTTGCTCCGGCTCTGGAGGCGCCAATCACTGCTTCCGCAATCATGACCACCAGTACCTCAATTGTGACGTCCTCCTCTGCCGAAGATGCCGCTCTCTCTCCCTTGGAACGCTGGCGAAAGACGCAGGTGGTGCGAGCTTTGGCCAACTTCGAAGATACTCTGGCTCACTGCACCCGGCTGGTCTTGGAGGAGAGTTGCCCCTTCGAGGAGTTCAAGGAAGTTCTTGAACACGACGCGTCCTTTCTGCGTAAGAGGCTTGGCGCTACCGCGGTGAGGCCATACCTTCGGCACCTGACCGAGGTAGAGGGGGCTGTTCAGCGGCTGCTCGCTCTTCGTGCGGAAAGTTCCACTCTTGTTGATCTCGCCTCCCACGAAGTTCGAGTAGCTGTGGCAGATCGTGATCGCCGCCTGAACGAGAACATGTCGCTGGAGTTAAAGCTATCAGCGGAGTTGGAGCAGGCCAAGGCCGAGGATGCACGAATGGCCCACGAGCAAGAAATGGTCGATAGCCAGTTCTCCCGAATCTCCTTCGAGATAGAGAGGCTGCAACAGGTCATTGCTGACGCACAGGCTTCCCTGGCCGTTCAAGAGAAGGCTCGCGATCAGGTGGCAAACGAGCTGGAGGGTGTTGAGTCTCGCCGGCAATTGGTCATCGACTCTGTTGAGGAGAAGGATCGAGCTCTCAAGGATGTCAAGGAGACCATTCAAGACTTAATCTCGTGCACAGAGGAATATCTTCGTCGAGAGGTCTTAAGGAGGCTTGAGCTTCGCCATGCTGAAGAAATTCGTGAGGCGGAGCTACGATTGTAATCCTTGTAATTCGTCTTTAATTTCCTACTTGTAATAGGACTTTCTTTTCATGAATGAAATTGTCTTTTTGTTTGGACTATTACTGCTTGTGTGCATACTATATATACACATATATCCTTGTGAACTATGCACAAGTTGGCGTTTGGCCGCGGGAGATTGTTAGTGGCAGATTTTGGTCAAAACTCACTTCACCTGCAGGCGAATTTTACCGAAGGCGAATCCGCAGTCGTTACTCTGACCGTGATTTCGGTTGTGGGTGGGCTCCGCTTTTAGCGGGTCGTGTGTTCACCCACGTGTATGTCGGTTACGGAGGCGTGGGTGAGCCGCCTCGCATCAATTGTGGTGCGATGGGTCTCTTTGTCCTTCGTGCCCAATCCGGGCCGTTGGTTAGAGATCGTGTCTAGGAACTGCCGAATCTCAGCCGCTCATATAGAATACGGGATATTCGGCCTTCCCTTCAACTGTTTGGGTCTGAAGAGTCCCATCGAGCCGCGTATAGTCGCCTAGGGTTGGGGTATTTTAGTACCCTTATCTTCGTCAAGAAAGATCAAGGTTTTCCTGTTGCTTTTTTTTTTGTAGAGAAGATCCAAATTTCCCTAGCATCTCCCAGATGGCACCGAGGACAAGGAGCGCGACTTCGAAGAAAGGGAAGGAGGTTTCTTCTTCGGGCGATGCCGAAGCTGCTACTGCCAAAGGTATGTCCTCAACTCAACCCTCGTTTAGGCATGGATAGGTATTTCTCGCTTAATTCCCTTTTTCATGCCATCGCTGCACTTCACAGCCCATGAGGTCGAGCCCATTATGATATCCGATGATGAGCCCGAGGGCCCGTCGGCTTCTCCTGTCCATGGCCCTGCTCCGCAGCCGGAGGAGGAACCTTGTCTCGAGGTCCCGCCCATTGCGATGCTTGCCCCAGGTCAAGAGCCTGTTTCCCCTGGTTCCTTATCTTGGCAGGCTCACGTCGAGGAGTTCGAGAATGCCGTGAGGCAGGTGATTTCTCTCGTCGATCTTGGAATGGGCAGCTTTGACAGCTTCAGGCAATCTCTCTTGGATCGCGTGCTCGACTTTCGACAATCGGACGAAAATCGGCTTGCCTCCCGTTGTATGCAGGAGCTCCGTCTTCTGGAGTCACGCATGATAGGGCTAGAAGCATTGCTGTGGGAAGGCCCGGAGGTTTATATGGAGTCCTGCCTGGCTTTTATCAGGCGCAGGGAGGCTTAAGAGCAGGAGCTCCGTTCTAAGGAAATTGCAGATTCGGAATCCATTGCCAACTTCTGGGTGGGTCAACAACGCTCGTCAGAGGAGGAAGTCGTCGACCTTAATCGCACGATAGCTCGCCTGCGAACCGAACTAGGACATGCGGAGGCGAAGTTGGAAGGGCTTCAACCTAATGTCGTCATTGTCCGTGAGAAAGCTGAAGCGGCAACTCAGCGCCTCCTGGCTTTGCGGGAAAAAGACGCTACCGCTAGGTCGAACTCTGAGGAACGGATCAGGCGAGCGGCTGAGGACAAGGCTCGAGAGGACCACGCGAGACGGGTAGCATTAGCCAAAGAAGAGATTTCCACCTTCAGCGTATTTGACTGAGGTTTCCACCATGTTTCTGTACTTAAGGCACTTTGTTTGCTGCCCTTGCTTTTTCGAAACTATGCCATGTCTTGTGGAGTCATGGTTCTGTGTAAACTCTTTGATTTGTTTGAAGAACTGGAACGTGTTTTACACTTTGATCGTAACATTGTGATTTTCTTAGTTATCAGATCATAACTTTGTTCAAATGTACTGTCTAGAAGCATCTGAGAATGTTGGTGTTTTTTCTTCTTTTTATGCTTCCTTTGGATGTATCACTCTCCAATGTTCCTTTGGTATGGCCATCGGTGATTTCAGGTGGCACCCTTTGGGCGAAGACCCAACTTGAGCACGGGTCGGTCCAAATGGCGGTGAATTCGCTGGGATAGCCGTATTAAACTGTCGGCGAGTTTACTTGAAGGTTAACTCCAACCTTCGGCGAATTCGAACCGTGGGCGAATCCCTAGTGTTGGCGGATTCGTGTCGGAGGCGCTGGCGGGTTTAGAACGCAAGCGAGACTCTCAACAGGGCAAGATTAGGTTGTAGGCGAAATCTCGTGCCACGCGTCTTTCAGCGGGCCCAAGTGTTTGCCAGCTAAGGCCTTAAAGGCGTGTCAATGCTCATTAATGGCGAAGTGACAGAACACCTAGCCCCTTGGGCTTTATCCGATCGGTCGGTTCGGGTCTCGAGAAGCATGGCCTTAAATGGCGTTGAACTCGAAATGCCGCAAGGCATCTGGGCCGTTCGATTGCTCGAGAGCAGAGATCGCGACCGTTACGGCTTCGGCTATATCTCCCGTACTCGCCATCCTCTCAGTCACGCTCTCTTCTTTTCGAGAAAAATTCGCTAGACGAAAGACCGCTCCCTTAACTTCTGCTTTCATGGCCTCCGATTATGACCATAGCTCTTCTAAAGGGGTCGGCTCCTCCGCCACCGTCTTCGCCGCTCCACCCGCTTCTCCGGTGGGTTCGGCCCAGGGGTCTTCGGTCCCAGACCCTGTGGCTCATCCTGCCTTCGTCCCCCTCCAAAGGTTGGAGGATTTGGTGCGGGGGATCGCCCTTTCAGTAGGCGTGGACGGCGAGCGATATTTGTAGGCGTATAAAATTGCCTATAGGTTCCTTAGCACAGCTCGACATGATAATTCGACAAATCAACAGACGTTCGGGTGACGAGGTGACGAGGTCAACGAATTGCACGTAAACAATGGAATGCGTTCGCGTATGGAACCAATCCAACGGTTCGGAAAGTCAACGAGTCATCCAACAACAAAATGGATTTGAACTCAAACACCGAGGTGGATTTACTGCCAAATGAAGACCCGGACTGTCAAATCAAAGTCCAGACAAATCAAATATAGAACCGAAACGACGGAAAACACCCCAAGGGGGCTCGGCAAAAACCGAACCACCTCGGGGTGGCTCGGCCAAAGCCGAGCCACCCCAGGGTGGCTC